>CATIWM010085373.1:0-12130 GCA_949671775.1 Mallotus repandus | reverse complement strand
ATTTGAAAATGTAATTATAAAAATAGTTGTAATTTATCTGTTCTTAGTCATCAATGGCAATGGAGAAACCGAGAAGAAAGACTACCTAAAATTTCTGTTGAACTGACCCAAGCTTTTCCATATGATCATAAGTTTTTAAATACTTTGTTAATTATATATATTTTTGTTTTTAGTTAAAAATAATTAAAAGACAATCTACAATAAAATAATTAAAGTGATGTGTTTTGCCATCTTTTAGATTTGAATAATTATAATATTTTTTTTAATTTAATGACTCGGATGATAGACATTGTAAAATGAGATTATGAGTTTGATCTCTACTTCTTCTTGAACTCCTAGTTGTTAGAAAAAAATTGAATAATTATTTTTATCATCAATCCTTCAAAATTCTTCTATTATTCATGACTGTTCACATAATTATATGACTACTAATACAATTATGATTTGTTGAATTGATAAAAATAGTAAAATTTGTCCCCCACGAGTAACTCAAGTGGTAAAAAGTGTGGATATTCAGTTATGAAGAGTAGGATTTGAACCCCTGTCCCCCGTTTTCTCTCCCTGTAGTATTGAAAATTAACGACTTCATCTTAGAACTAAAAGTGAAATATATATATATATATATGTGTGTGTGTGTGAAAAAATATATTTTTAAAATCACTTCAAAAATAATATGCAGAAGTAGAGCCAATACTCATTGTTATCAGGACCAAAGTTAAAAATTTAAATTATAATAAAACAAAATTGAAATTTTAGTAGAGTTAAAATGTAAAATTTAATAAAATAAATATATAATTGCACTAAAATTTAAAATTTTCTTTTCAAAATTTCAAATTGTAATTGAATTAGTTGATTTTATTCTTCATAAGAAGGTGTATTTTTAATAGTATAATTTCAATTGATGTACATAATAAATCTAATAATACGTTTATTGTTTGAAATAGAAATTAACAAATAATCCGATGTTAATATTTATTAGAAATTTTATTTAATTAAAATATATAAATCATCAAATGATTGAACGTTTTATATTTGATTTTATCTCTTAAAAAAAATCTGAGTTACAAAAAAAGTGAAACATTATTATCCTTCCAAAAGCAAAATATTATGTTAAAGAATGGCTAAAAGCATTTTATTACTAAGTTATTTTTAAGTGATTAAAAAAAAAACTCTTGACTAAACCTTTCACCAAAGTGCAATTATTTATCTAAACTTTAAATCCTTTTGTTTTAGAAACTAAAATAATGAGCTAAAAATAGAATGGTTCTATAACTCCTTTTATTCATGAAAAAGGCACACTCCATAGACTTAGTAGGAAACTCTGATAATCATGCATATTCAGAACGTACTATTAATCTCATTAAACAACAACTTGATAAATACTTCAATTAGCAATATTTTTAGAAAATGCACTATAAAATTAATATGTTTTGCCAATAAAAGAGTGGTCCGAATACTTCTTCAAATGGCATTATAAGGTAGAGTTCGAATCCTGAAATCATTGATTTATAAAATTAATTTTTATCTATTTTATCAAAAAATCTATTTTTATTGTGTAATTCATCGATATTTAGGCTGTCTAAAATTTCAATTAGTAAAAAAATTAAATATATTTTAATAGCTTCCATAAAATTTTAATATATATATATATATATATGTAATTTTATAAAAAGAATTTTGATAATTATTTTTAATTATATAATACATTGATACTTAAATCGTCTAATTTTTCAATTAAAAAATTAAGCAAATTTTGATAGCTTTCATAAAATTACAACACATATGCTATATATATATATATAAAAGCCCACCAAAATACTTTAAATACAAAATCTTGCATGAAACAAAACCAATGAATTCTCATTACAACCCAACAACATAAGTTATATAACATTAACAAAATATAATTAGAGAATTAATTAAACACCCCCAAAAAAAAAAAAGGTGAGCAAAATACAAGTAGAGAAAAAATATATAATTATTCAAAATTCACAAGGCAAATGGCGCGTGGTTAATAGAAAAATACTACTGCAGAATGTAGTGGGTTGTGGTTAAGAAAAGGAGCTTTAAAGGGAGGCAAGGCAGGCACTGCGTCCACATCTCTTCCAATTTGCAATTATAACTTTTCTGGTACGTTTGGTGCAATTTTACAATACTTCTAGTTCTTTTTTTTTTTCTTAATCTTTTTTTTCTATTTTTATTATTATTATTTTTTGGGGACAAAATTCTGTCCTACAACTACAATACATGTAGTACACAATTGATTCTGCTTCATTTTCTCCCAACCTTATTAATGATAGAAAAAAATAAAATGAAATGAACTATCAAGGAAATTCCCACATATATATATATATATATATATATATATATATAGCATTTAAATGAATTTCAGCATTTATTTTGACCTTTATCGAATTCCAATAGCGAAAAAACAAGATTTATCCTTGATTTATCACTGCCGGTCCCACAATAAATAAACAAATAGTATATATATAAATATAATAAATAATGATAGATAATGATAAATAATGAATAATATATATATATATATATATATATATATTTCACGCTTTTGAAACTAATGTGCAGTTAAAAAAATAAATTTTAGAATTTAATATTCATGATGAATAATTATTGTTTGACTACAATAAAATTATTGTATTAACTATGTTTTCTTATCAATTATCAAAAAATGTGATTAAAATTAAATAAATGAATATTTAATTAAATATATAAAAATAAAATTTAAAGGTGTTTTAGTTGATTTTAAGATATGATTATTATGATCAATTCTTGTGAAATTTTTTAAGTAAACCTACTTAGCTATTAACCAGTTCGAAAGAAAATATTTTGCTAGATCACTCAACTCCCTTTCATACCTTTTCTATATAGAAATTAATCCATAAATTTTTTTTTTTGAACAACTATATATACATATATGGGTGAAGAGGAGGGGAGATTTGAACTATCATCGCTAATATGTCAAGCCACACATGAAAAATGGTTTAAACTATCCCAACTAAAGTATGTTGGCAATCCATAAAAATTATTTTGAAATTATAAGAGAATTACATACATAATATGCATAAAGTAAATGGCAACTAGCACTTGGAGATTATTATGATTTTTAACTTCACCTGTTGTTGAATCAAATAGAGCCAGTCAAATGTCTAACCCATTTAGAATTGATGATTTATTATTTTGTTATAGAGTCAAGACATTTATAGAAGACATAGATTCAGTCCTTACTCCTTTCATACTCCCCTTTTTAAAATTTTATTATAAGAACCAAGTAAAAAAAATAGAGTCAATCAAATTGAGATTATAACCTAAATCTTCAAAATTTTCATGTCTATTATGATTAAAAAAAAAGTTAAATATAATTATTATATATGATGATTACCCCCCAAAATGAATCCCTTTAAATTACATCAATTATCTACTTCATGATTCCCAAATATAACTAGAATAGTTTATTGGTCTCTAATGTGAAAATGAAAAAATTATATTATTTTTGAAATGAGACATTTTTATCACTATTAAAAAAAATTAATTGTAGTCAACAATCATTGAAATCAGTTGGTAGGAACTGTTTTTATTTAAGCGACATGTTGGATTCGAACTATAATGTATGCAGACATATTAAGTAATTGTTGAAAAATCTTTTCTATTTTTATATGGTTCTATCCAAATCACACTGAATTAGTTAAAATTCAACGGGCATTAAATACCAAGGGTTTAAATTAAAAAAATTACTTTCCATTGCATACTCCAATAATGTTTAGATTGTTTGAGATTCTTATTAATAAAATAAAAATTAACAGTAAATTTGTGAAAGTGGCAAAATTTTAAAGGTTGTGATTTTCAAAAGGTGTGAGAAGGTTGGATGTGCATTGCCATTTTGCTGGTATTGCATATGATGTGCCCTTGCAAGAAGTAAGTATACATGAATTTGGAGAACTACCAAAGATTGTGACATTAACTGAAACAATATTCGAACAAAAATCCTAGTGATAGAAAAAAAAAAGTAATTACCAATATTTGGGTGATGTTAAAGATTTATCATATTGTTTTAAAGTCAACTTTCAAAACAGAGACAAAAAAATTATGACAGCTAGTGACTTGCCTTATGAAATTATGAAATGGATTTTTTTAAGACTTAATTACTTAAAAAAAATTAAAATTTACAAATTTTAACAATTTTAGTAACTTTTTAAAATTTATAAAAAAAATTTCAAATTTTATACTTTTTAACAATTTTAGTCTATTTTAATAAAATTTATCAATAAAAAAATTTATTTCAACATTTTAGCATTTAATAAAATGTTATGCCGATATAGCATCAAATGTCTTTTTAACTTAAAAATAAAAAATTAATGAGTTAACAAAAATTTTCTTCTCAAAATATAATATTTTAATTTATTAAAAATTTGCAGTTGTTTATATGATAGTAAATTTTTTTTCTTTTCACTTTAAAATCATAAACTTTACACCTTTTAATACTTTTAATACGTTTTTAATTAAGAAATTCATTTTAGTGTCATATGATTAATTGCAAATTTATAACAAATTGAAGCATTATTTTTTATTTTAAAATGGTATTTTTAAGAAGAAAATTTTTGCTAACTTATTAATTTTTTTCATTTTTAATTAAAGGAAGTTTGGTGCCACATCAACATTATACACTACAACATCTTATAAGATGTTAAAAAATTAATTAAACAAATATAATTTAATATTGGTCTAATTACCTTGAAAAATTTTAAACTTTATAGTTTTAACAATTTTTTGACAAAATTTTTAAATGAATATGTTAAAATTATTAAAAATTGTAAAGTTTATATTTTTTTCATAAATGTTAAAAGAATATATTAAACTTGTTAAAAATGTAAAGTCCATGACTTTTTAAGTAAAAGTTGAAAGAATGTGTTAAAATTATTTAAACTCATAAAGTTCAGAATTTTTTTAAATAATTAAACTTTTTTTAAACAAATATAATAGTAAATGAAATTATTATAGGTAGAGATGAAATTGTAAAATCATATCGATGTTAAAAAGAAAAATGTGATTTTTATATGTGCTTTTTTTGAAATAAGAGATTTCAAATTTCAAACAAAAAAAATAATCCATTCTTTTTTTTAGGAGTCCTTCTACACTACACATGTTTGTATGTGTACAAATAAAATTAAAAACCATTAGATTAATTTTAATATAATTATGACCGTTGATTTATTAAACAGGTATCAGTACAAATATTTAATTTAAATTTATCTTGTTGCTTTTCAATTGCAATGAGCACCATATATGCAACAGAGCCTTTTGTTAGTACTTATTGAGCAACGAGGGGCTTTTGCACTCTCAAAAACTCCTTTTCAACAAATCAATTATAATTTCCAGAATATTGGCCTTCTCTGACGTTCAATGACACACCATTCTCAAGAGAACAATATGACATTAAGCATCATTTGTTCTAATGTAATCAACACATTTGCTTCACTGTTATAACTTCACTTCAGAAGAGACATTGATATCTCCTCTAGAGAACTCAATCGCCTCCTAGTTGAGATCTCTACGATTCAAATTCCATGTGTTGTTGATGAAATGCAGCTGGGTCTACCAAAAGGTTGATAGAGTTTCTTACAAGACTAATTCTACGGCTCCTATAGTGGTTTATGGTGTTTTTAGGGCCAATTTTGGGGGTATTTTCATTGATATCTACAAGTTTGATGATGCTGAAGGTGTTTTCTGGAGTGTTCATAGTCAAAATGGTAAGGTTGCAAAAGCTCTTGCATTGTAATGTAAGTTCTGACATAGCTCCTGAATGTCACAAATAATCAATCCCAATTTTGTTTGATCTTGAGTAGTTGCTTGAAGTTTTTGAATCAAAGGAAGACCGTCACTTTCCACAACCACGAGATAAGTGCAAAGAGAGGGCCAATTTAAATCCAAGACGATGGGTGAGAGCTTCAGTTATTTTAATAGCATAAATACTATCAGTTCTTGAAGATGTTGATGCTTGAGAACCATCATTAGCATATCTTATTAATGCCCCAAAACCTGTGCCAACATCTAGTATTAAGAGTTGCATCAGAATTAATTTTGAAGAAACCATTTTCTGGAGCCTGCCATTTACACCTTTTATGCGCTGAATGCTGCCTATGGCCATGAGAATTATATCACTTATAGTCCTCTAGAATTGGAAGGGCCTAAGTACAATAAGTCTGAAAATGGTTTTCAGTTCATAACTTTCTTAATAAATGTTTTTCTTATTGAGTCTTTCCCTTCATGGATTTCTAGAACTTGGATTTAAAGATTCACCACAATAATCTCCTTAATAACATTCTAGCAAAGGTACTTTCCAACTAAAAATTACTTCCCATTTTGTGGTGTTGAATATAAAAATCATTATTACAAAATGATCCTAGTTGTACTTACAATTATATAGTACCCTGTTCATTTTTTTAGATTAATGTTCATGGTGGCATTTGAAGCCACTTTAGTAATCTAAATTACTATATATAATTTCTCTTTTTTTTCCCTTAGGCTTCAGAGTGTCAGGAACATCAAGAATCATTCAACTACAATAGGTATTTTTTTATTTATTTATAATCATTTTTGTAAGTAAAGAATTTTTTTTTTTTTTGCTTTATTTTTCTGGGTTAGAGTAGACTTGGAGAATTCTTGGAAGTAAGTTGTAGGTGTTTTTTTTTTTGTCTTTTACAGATCACACACGCATGTGTGATGTTATTATTCAAGATTTAGACAACAGTTGATTTATGTTCTTTAACTTTCAATTTATTTTTTAGAGTTTTATGGTTTTTTATTTCTCTTAGTAGCTTAAGTATCGCATGCAAAATAGTTGACATGTGGGGTTGTAGATTACTGGAGTTTAAGCTCTTTTGTCCCTGTTTTTGTAAATTTAATTTACTAGAAGTCATTTGCTTTATTGAAGTTATGTTTTTTTTTTTTGAATTGCCTATTGGATTTTATCTTGAGCGTCTTTACTCCTATTTTTGAATGATATTTGTACTTTATGCTAGAAGGGTGGCATAAAGAAAGTGTTCTAGACCAGCTGACACCAGCATGAATCAACAAGGACATAGGCAGCCTTTTGTAGCAGGCGTGGTTGGCAGTACTACAGTTTTAGTTTCATATGGCATGTCAACCTATCAATTCTAATTGATAAAAAAAGATGAATGTTCCATGGTTCTTTTTGTGTAATTCTTTTGCTTCATCAGCATTTCCAATGGCTGTGAAGGACCCTGAAAGAGTTGATCCTTTTAGCAGGTTTTGTGGCTCAGTTTCTATAAGCTTACTCAGTTTATTATTTGTTTAAAATGGATAAACCCACTTTAAGTTTTTATTTTGTTCACTGCACTAGATATGAGCTTTGATGAAATGCATTATTGGCTGCATGTCGGAGGCATGCTTAATAGGCATGTAATTTTTTTTATGGTGGATGATGTATATTGATTGTTCTGTAGAAACTCATAATACAATTTCAAAAAAAATAAAAAGGCAAATTTACCTTTTGGCAAGAGAATGTAATTGCCCATGAGCCTCTTGGTCGTTTACTTTAGAATTTATAACTTTTTAAACTAGATGCTTGTATTCATTCACATTTGGGGTGAGGAAAACTAATGGATAACCACTCACAAGATCAAGGTTGTTTGTTATAAGATCAAGGCTGTTTGGTATAGGTAATTATCATACTATGGTAAGAGTGGCAACGGTGGTGGTGGGAAGAGGTTCAAGTGCCATAAAGTGGAAGTGATATGAGGGTGGGTTGCAGAGAGGAGGATGAAAAAGCCAGGGAAGACTTATTGAAAAAAATGTTAAAAGAAAATAACAGGTTATTGTTCCATGTATCAAAGATCACTTGTTCTCTCCATTTGTATAGATACAATAGTTGTACTGTAGTAAAAGCCTTTTTTTTATAGAGAAAAGATGAATTATGTATTCATAAAAATCAAAATACATCTTGATAAAATGATAACATAAAATAAGAGCACAATCAAAAAGCATCAAAATAAAATTTCACTATTGTGAAATTTTTTATTAATATTTTTCAATCACGCTAACAGAGCTTTTTATTTTGCAACTCGACAATCTTTATGCTCCACTCAGTGGCTTTAATTAACTGTAAATCGATAATTTGGTCTTTAAATGAGACAAATTGTAGAAAAATCAACATAATTTTCACAACAGAGAAGTATTAAAATTCCACGAAGGAATTAAATCTCATAAAAGGCAAAAATAGCTTCATGAATGAAGATTTAAAATTTCACGAAAATTAAATACAAAAAACATATTAGAGATCTATATTTATTAAGTGTAAGAAAACAAAATAAAATAAATAATAAAAAGATATAATAAATGATTTAAAAGGTGATCAACAATGGCCGAAAATAAAAAATTTTAAAGAAAAGCTAAGAGAGAAAAGATAGAACTAAGGTGGCCAAGTTTATTAAAAAAAATAATAAATCATTCAACCAAACGTACTTTTTCTAACTAAAATTTATGATGTTAAAAACACGTACTTAAAAATTTTATTTTTTAAATTTATCTGATAGAAATAACTTGGAATTAGCTTGCAAGTCAATCAAAACTACCAAAATTATTTTCAATCTAAAAAAATGCAACTTTTAATAATCTCCATAAATTTTCATTATCATGACAATAAGAAAAAAAAAAAAAGAAAATTAAACCTTAGGGGGGCAAAGATTAAATGAACATGTATGAAAACTAAATTTCCATCATATTTATACCTAAATGATAAATATTTTTTTTTTGAAAGCATCATTATATTGAGTTTAATCAAATAAAAAATTAAAAAACCATTTAAACACTTCAAAAAAATATGAAAAGTATGGATAAGTCTTTTTTTTTTTGAAACACGTTGCATTAATAAAGGAGCCAAAGGCCAAATACAAACAGGAAACATGCTTCAGGGACATACTCCAAGGCATCATGGGAAGGAAATCATAGGTGTCACCAACCTTACTCTTACTTAAACATCATTGCAAGAGTAAACGAAAATGTCAACCACTAATTAACATAAAGCAAGAAATAAAGATAATGTTCAGTTAGTGAGACAAAAATAAAATAAAAAATCTATAATTCCACTAATCTAAGATGACCAGCTCCTTCTTGACTGTTAGCCTCTCCAAGAACATCTTTATTGACTTTCTTAGTGCCTTCTGCGATGATTGAGCCAGTAGCTTCACAGCTGCAAGAAAATTGCCTTACTAAAGCAACATAAGAAAAATTTTAGATATATCAAAATCCATAGAAATAGATAAAGAATTAAATACCATTGATAGATCAAAACCACCAAAGAAACTAAAAAGATCAAGAAATTTATTTATCTACTAAAACTTCACTTGAAAGGAGGCACCATTACCAATATATTATAGATCCAACATAGATCTATAAATATACAAGCAAAAAGTTTTAAAAAATGAAAAAAAAGGTGATTTTGGCTAAAAAATGGCCAAAACCACCTTAGAAAACCACTATTACTAGAAGAAGTTTTTTAGAGAGAAGGAAGAGAAAAAGAGAAGAAAAGAGTAAATGTCATACATCAAATTTTAACTGTCCCCAAAAAGGTCCAATGATGAAAATACCCCTCCGAATTTGACAAGTGTCTGTTCATTCGTATTGCCTCTGAAGTGTGCTGTGAGTCTGAAAAGCCCGAACCAAGCAAAACCGACTACTGAATCATTAAGTCATACCCCAATTTTATTAATTATAAATTATTGGAATGATAAGTAGATCATTTCAAGCAACCGTCGCTCAAAATATGCAACTTGTCAGATCGATGTTCATCTCATAAGACTGAGTTCAATTTCATGAAAATCGAAAGCCGATTTTTACAAAACAGATGTCAAAAACACATCTAAAAGCCTTAAAAACTTTTGAAAGTAACCCCAGAATAGTAAGCGTAATCTTGGGAAGTAGCATGTGAGAAAATTTATAGCATGTGACCACACCCGAACATATTTTTCTCACGCGTGAAAATGGAAGCCGATTTTGATAAAATGGACATTAAAAACGCGTCCAGGAGGTCAAAAAACCCTAAAAAACACCCTCAAAATAGCGCAATCAGAGCCCGAGAAGGCTAGGTGACACGTGGCTGAGCATGTGATCATGCTCCAGAATGCGTGATCACGCGCCTAGCCCGTCATCACGGGCACCAGAGGTGTGATCATACACTTCAATACATATGATCACGTATTTTTAGGCATTTTTTCCTATAAAAGGGGTCTCTACCTCCCATTTCAAGAAGGCAAGAGCCGGAGGCAGCCAAAAGGCAGACGCAGACACACACACTGAAACATTATCGAATTGAAGACTTAAGAGTCCCAATTCACACACTTTTAGCTCACTGTCTACACTTTTTGTAGGATTTTTTGACCGCTTTCAAACCAACTTTGTCAAAGCACGCTTCAAAGGTATACGAATTTGCATTACACACATCATTTTCAACCTCTCGATGAGGACAACTTGAAAATCCAACAAAGCTAAAGCTTCAAAACACCAAACAAGCTTAGTCGAATATGAGGACCAAACAATCATTTTTGCACGTTTATTTTACTATCTTGCATTTTACTTTATTGCCGCCAACAGTTGAGAAATTATTGTGATTGTATAATGAGACTAGTAATTTGCATGCTGATTGAATAATCTCTACTTTGTTTTGCTCATAATAAATCATTATTTTACATCAATATGCATCCAATAAACACGAAATTTTACTTATCTAAGGTAAAGCTTCGATATCATGGTCTAATGATGCAATCATCATAATTTATTACTTATCTTATTATTTACAAATGTTTTATAATAATTCCTGCAAGATCATGAACTACGTGCATCTCTTTAATCATTCATGATGCATTAATCATCTTTGTCATGCTTATATGCTGAACGAATGGATGAATAGATAGAATTGCACATAGTTGTGTTAACCTCTATCTTGTAGGTGTTTTCTAGATCAAGACTAGATTTACATTTTCGTAATCCTCTTTTCCTTTTTTGAATGTATTTACTAGGAAAGCCTTGTAAATAATTATGTTGAATTTCTCGTACTTTCTATTATTATCAACGTACTTGTGTGAATATGTATATATCAATTGTCATTACTGAAACTAGGGTGCTGCGGTAGCCATATATTGAGTATCATAATGAGAAATAGTTAAAAAGTAGATGAGATCTCCCAAAATCAGAATCTCTATTGGGGACGATACTCGTTGAGTGATCTGATGTCATCCCTTTCATCTTTTTCTGGTTTTCTAAAAACCAGGTGGCAACTCCAAACATAAAGTGTCTCGCACCCCCCCGAGACCAATCATTTGTCCCTATCCCATAAACGGAATGGATGTCCTATTTGGCAAAGTTGTCATGTCCCTTGGAATCAAAAAAATGTCCCAACGTCTGGGACACCGAAATAAATAAAAAGGTCTCTCACAGTGGCAACTCCACTAGGGACTCTGGATAAAGAGATCAATTAGAAAACGGTTATTTTTCATTACACTATACTCAATCATATGGAGCCCTTCACTATTGCATTGGCACTACACAATCACACTTGCACTCTTGGTCCCTATCAGCTGACAATGATGGAAAGTGATCCACTATGGTTCCACACGAGTCATAGGGTGACCGATTCGGATTTGTCACCTTTAGCCTTTACTCGTGGTTCTGCCGGACTCATCTGACCAGAGTATGTAACCCAAGTCCTTAAGGGGGGCTACCCGAGTTATTAAAAGAATGCTAGACTCACTGACTAAAGTCGGTAACCCTTGTCAGGGGGGGGGGGGGGGGGATTTACACCCTCGACTTAGCCTATGTAAATAAACCAATAGAAATCTCCACTAGGATCCTGTAGATGGCGAGGTTTAGCGCGCGCCCAAGTTTATTGCAACCGCGACATTGTTTGAGCTCAGAGCTCTAGGGAACACACTCACCATTGTCACAAAGACATGGAGTGGAGATGAGGAGTCGCCACCCAGGGTAATAACTGGGACAAATTGAAAGTGGTGGTAACTCGATTCTCTAATACAAGCTAGCACCACAACCAGGAGTTCTGGATACGGAATACCAACTTCTTTTAGTCTTGTGTTCATTT
>CATIWM010085362.1:0-33615 GCA_949671775.1 Mallotus repandus | reverse complement strand
GTTTTCATTGCTGAACAATTAGTCTCCAGCAATTGTCACTTATAGATAGATAAATAATTGGGATCATCCAAAGGGTACCTAACCAATAATTCCCATCCCGAATTTGACTTCTAACCGCATTACATTTCAAAGACAGCTAGTAATTGGCAATGAGAAGGTCATCAGATCAAAACCAATGACTTCAATCAAGGTTATTTTGATTTATCATTATAAGACTAAAAGTCGGGGATGATTCATTCATTTATATGGTATTCCATACATATTACACATATAGTTTAATAGTCTGATTTTTTCTTTTTAATTAACACTAATAATTAATATATTATAATTTTATGGGATATTAATAAGTAACACCGTCTTAAAAAATCAGTGATTAACAAGGTCCATTGTCTGTTTAAAAAAACTAGGTCCATTGAAAATGGGATTTTGACAGGCAGGGCAATGGAAGGTAGAGTAGGTGGAAGTGAGGAGGGAGAGGAGCAAATTTTATGTATTTTTAAATAATTAGATAAAATGATTAATTTCGAGCACGTAAGAGGAAGAAAGGAAAGATGAGATTTTCCTACTTTTTACAATAAAATATTCGTATCTTTTACCGTTTAGGGCCGGCATACTTAACAGGAGCAAAGAGCAAAAAACTTTACTGTAAACTTATTTAATTATCATTTTGCATGAAAAGTATCGGCATTGAGTCTGTATTCTTTTGAGACAAAAAGAGAATCTCTTACTTTTCTTTACGTCAAAATGATTGATCTTTTGAAATATTATCTTCTTGGTCTTGTTTATTTTATTTATTAATCATGTAAAGCATGCATGGCCTTAATGGAGTGACAGCTAGGGTTTCTCAAACCTGCAAGTTCTATCATGCGATGCCATGTAATATTTTATATCCAGACATTATGTTATACAAATTTAAATTCTTTTAAATAAAATTTTAATTTAAAATTTTTGTTATAACAGTAAGTGGACAGACGCTCGACAAGTTTTCAGGTTATTTAAGAGGTTATGATTAGATAGATTGAAAATGCGGTGTAATACATGAATAATTTTGTAATTTGTACCATATAACTCTCTCTCTGTATATAATAGATATTGTAATCTTAAGTTGACTGTTCTAATAAAATATACTATATCCACTAGCTCTCAGCCATCGGTAAATTATCGAACCTCATTAAATATGTATTTTTTTTTTCTATTTTTTTACAATATTTACTATTATTTTCACAAAAGTTTTATATATTAAAAAATAAACATCAAAATTATGTTATTTTTCTTATAAAGTTCGCTCAAATTAATATCATAAAAAAAATTCAACACCTAAATCAAACGAAAGAAAGTGTATATATATATATATATATATCTTGGATGCCAAAAATTATCAATTTTCTAAATGTTAAAATCTGAAACTATTCCATTACCAAATCAATTGACAATTTGACATAAAATTGTATATTATTTTAAACTAACTGAAACCTTGAGACTTGATATTGTTTTGGCTAACTTCCCTTCCCAGTGGGATGCTCCATTCTACCCTGGTGCCAGAAGCTTTTAAATTAACATAACGGAGCAGTCAACAATCCTTGAAGGGTGGGGTTTGCCCTTGTCTTTACCATGACTGAAGAAAAGAAATCATTTATTGGATTAAATCAGCAGCTCCACCATATCTATCCAAATTTCCATCATCATCGATCATTAGCTTCAACTTCGCCACCACCAGCAGCTTCTGTCTTAGAACTCCATATATGGTTTGACATTTGATCATTTATGATGAGATTAACGGTGGTGATGGTTACTTGGCTATATGGTAAAATCAAGGATTGCTGCTGCTGCTACCGCTGAACCTAAATGATATTTGTTGTTCCATTAAACTTTAATTTAATCCTCAAACAATTAAATAAATATCAATTAAAGTAAAATTACATGAAATATTTTTAAGTATCAAATCAACTTTAACTTTATTTCAATTCAATTACCAAAGTTCAATTTATATCTTTTTAAATATTAAACTTCTATTTATTTTCATATTAGTCATCACTCAAAAAAAAATTTCATACCTAAACAATGTAAAATTGTAATTTTAAAATTCAGAATTAACTTTTTTTATAAATAAGTTCATATTTTCTATACATTTATAAAAATTTAAAAAAATTTAAAAATTATTTTAATTTTTAAAAGATAAAAAAATTAAGGGATCAAAATGGTTTTGAAGAAAAATTTAAAGGACTAAAAATTTTAGCAATATTATTTTTGAAACAAACTCAAAGTTAAATTACCAAAAAGAAATAAATTAAAATTTATTACCCTGCAATAAGTGCAAAGTTAGATAATAATTACATTTAACCCGTATTTTTAGATTTTCACTTAAAAAAGGACATTTTAACTTTATCTTATTTTTTGATTAATAGTAAATTCTGAAAATATTTTTGAATTTTTTTATTAGAATCAGATAGTAATGAACAAAATTAATTATGAAAAAGTTTTTAATTTATTTTTTAAAAAAGAAACTGAATTGTAATTATAGATTAACCTCAGGGTAATAATAATTAAAAAGAATTCAAAGACCCCATTGCACAGTTTATTCCCACCAAATTATCATGAGATGCTAACACTGTCATAGGTAAGTGTTCAAAAACATTGTCTCATTATCGACAACTAGTAAATAATTTTTTTTTAAAATTACATTTTGAATTCAATTTATACTATGTATAATTATATTAAATTAATTATTAATTTTTTTATCATTTTTATAATACTATTTGAATTAAATTAAATTAATAAAAATTCAAAAAATTTGTAAGAAATTCTTTTTATTTAAATGAAGTTTTAAATTTGATAATTTTTATTATTTTATAGTACCGTTGAAATTAAATTAAATGACTCTCTTTATACCAATTTAATTGAAGTTTTAAGCTAGAATTTTTATTTTAATATATTTGACGTTTTAGTTTATCAATATATTTTAATTATTTTTTTTTATCATACCCTTATTTAAATCTTGCTCTTATTTAAAGTTAATAATTAGTTGAAAAAAGTATTATAAGGGTAATATATTATTTTATATATATATTAATTATATTTTTATAATGTAAGTGTATAATCATTAAATGTTACTCTTTCCGGTCTTTTTTATTTGTTATTTTAGGAAGTTTCACTCGAATTAATAAACAATTAATTAGTCTTTAATTTAGAAAAAAATAAGTTGAGAGATTAAAATACCCTTAATTGATTGTATAAAGTAAAAAATGATAAGGATAAGAGAGTAATAAATGAGTTGATAAGAACAAGAGTTAATTGATAAAAAAAATTTAAAATTTATTAATTATATAAAAATAATAATTAAATAAAATTTTACATATTTTCTAAAATGGTAGATCAAAAGAAACGGAGTAATTAAATTGAAAAAAAAAAGTAGTAAAAATTCAATGAATTTGAGTAGTTTAGAAGAAAAAAAAGCATTGTGTTATTATTATTATTATTGATTAATTACACTATTAAGTAGTGGTATCTAGTCATGACTTTTGTAACTTATTGAACTTTTTACATCACAAGAATCTTGGAGTTGTAATCATGATTCATCATTTGCTTTGGCATTGGCTTTACTAGGATTACAGCTAAGAGGTTTATCTGCATAGCTCACGGATTATGCTAATATTTTTATGAAGATGACAAGTGTAATTATATTTCTGTTTATGTATCATCACCGTAATGAAAATGATGTAAAGTCAATTTATACTCACAGTAGCTGCCACGTTGGTTAAATATTAATAATATACATTACTTCAATAATATTTTTATTTATCTTTGAAACAATGTTATTTAAATTATTAATTGAAGTTTATTAGTTAAAAATTTTAAAATATTAAAATGTGAATATTATGAACTTTAAACTTTTAAAACAAAAATTAAAAGTAGTACTTTGTTCCAAATAAAACTAAAAAAACTAGTAAAAATCAATTAATATAAAATTTGTCTATTGTTGACTAGAGATACATAATTGAAATCAATTATACTAAATTGGTTAAAATTACAACTACAAAAATTTATGAGTAGGATTATTTTTGCTATATATATAGGTATTGATGGAATACCTTTACTAGTCTCTTTTAAACTATATGAGTAGCATTGTTGACTTTCCAAAAAAAAAAAAAAAAAAAGAGGATTATTGACCCTTTTGTCTTTATCTATTATTCAGTCGTAGTTTCTGAACCTCGTCTTATGTTTATTTTTGTTTTTATTTTTATTTTTTTTGGGTACAAAATTTTAAAGCATATAATTATAGTAAATTATAAATTTATTTGGTTCAAATAAATTTTATAAAATTTATTTATAAATTTAAATAAATATATTTAGTTTAAATAAAAATTTTGTAAAGTTTATTAAAAATTTTAATTTTTTAATTTTGTAAAATTATTTAAAACTAAATTAATTCTTATTGATAAAATATGTTTGGTTTAAATGAATTTAAAATTTATTTGAAAATAAAATGAATTTCATGATCGAATTGAACCAAATAAGAGGTAATTATCTATATTTATTGAGTTTTAAATTAAATTAAATGGAAATTAGAACTATACTCTAATGACAGTAAAAAAGTAAAAAGACTTTTAGCAATTAAGATTTTTCATTGCGACAAAACAATAATTATAGGCTAATTACAAAAAGATTAAAAATAAAAAGAAATTTGTAAAGATATTCGTCTGTAATCGTGTTGAAAATTACTTATTGATTCTTCCTTTCATGTTTCTTTTTTTTTTTTAGTTCAGGAATTTTTCTATCATTTCATTTCACAATTTTCATGTACGTGCCATTTTTTTTAGAAAAATCATTACTCTACAATTCATAATTCATTATATTCTACTATTTTTATGAACAAATTTTTGTATTATTTTCTGTATTTTAATTTTCAATAAATTATTTAATGGTGTAAATTCAAATGTTTTAAAATTTTAAACTTTTGAATCACCCGTGACATATTGTTTGACTTATTATGCTTTGTGTATATTAATAGGATAATTTTTTTTTTACCAGAAAAAAAGGATAGTTTTTTTTATATTTACTTATATTCAAAATGACGTGTATCAAAATTTAATTTAAAATAAATGTACAATAGTTTTTGCTCTATTTTTTTAAAAAAATACATTATATTTACTTATAAATTATTTCTTTGAGAATGTAATTATTTTTTATTTTAAAAATAATTTTACTTTTCTGTTGTATTATCCCCATCTATTATATACATTGGATTCCAAATTGTCATCCCTTCTGGCAAAAAAAAAAGAGTTTACAATAGTTAAAAAGGTTGGTGTCCAATATTAGTCAGCCTAGACACTCAGTTACCAAATCTAATCCTCTATAAAAGATAAAAAATTTTAATTTTTTTCCATGATTAGAGTTTAAGTGGTTTAATTTTCTACTATAAAAAGGAGAATAGAGAAGAATAAAATTTAAATTCCACTCTTTATATATAGATATCTATATGTTTTATCACTTAAAATACTCATTGAGGTATAAAAAATTTTAGTTACTTTAAAAAATTTTAGTTACTTTAATCAAATCAAGGTGAAAGGTTGCTCCCTCAATAAAATTGGAATAAATTTGGGTCAAAAAATTCCGAGTCAAGAAAAATTTATGAGAAAGTGGGATTTCTCTAGGATCCACTTCAACAATTACAAATTAATTAATCCGTAGAAAGATATGTATATATTTTCTTGTAGTTTTCAAACCTCTTCTTTTGTTTTTTTTTTTATTTTTTCAGAAAACTGAGATTTTTCTAGTCAAACATAAATAGTCTTTGAATTGTAGACTTCTTGAATCTCTCATGAAAAAAAAATATTTTGTTTAAGGTATAGCTTTAATATATCATTTCATTTAAATGCAATATTCTTATATAAAATATATTATTTTCTTTTTGTAATTGTCTAAATTAAGAAGATAAATCATATACTATATCATTGTGTATGTCATTAATTTTATAACTAAATATTTTATTCAATATCTTTACATAATTATTTTTTGCAATTTCTATATTTGCTCCAAAGTTATTAAAATAATAGTATTGAACATCTAGTTGCTAAATATTTTGTAGAAGAAAAAAATGAGCCATTTATTAATTGAAAATTAAAAATACATCTTAATAAAAAGATAATATAAATAAAAATACAATAAAAAATTATCAAGATAAAATTTCATTATGGTAAAAATTCTTGTTACTATTTTTCAATTGTATTGATAGAATTCTATGAATGTACAATTTGACGATCCGCACGCTCTATTTAGTAATTTTAATCAGGCATAAATCAACTAACTAATTTTTAAATGAGTCTGATTATAAAAATATTGGTAGAATTTTCATGATAAAAGATATTTAAGATCCATAAAGTAATACCATTCTATAAAGGGTAAAGATTTTTAAAAAAAGATTAAAAAATATTAAAAAATTTTACCTAAAAATATAAATAGAACAAATAGATCACGGATTTATATTTATTAAAAGTAAAAAAAATTAAAAAAGTAAATAAAATAAAAAGATATAAGAGATAATCGAAAAAACAAAGAAAAAAAAAAGACGGAAGAAAAGAGGCTATTAGAATTCCACACAGAAACTGCTGGCTGCTAAATAATTAATTGCAACAAAAAAATTATGTATGGAAAATGATTCCATTTTTTATTGAAAAGAAGCTAATCTATGTACATGTATACATTTATGAAAGTTGAAAATTCCATAAAAATGGTTGTGGTGTTACTATCACTATCCCCCTCTGAATGGTCCAAAAATTCAGGCCTATTGAATCCAAAAAAAAAATAATAATAATAATAAAAAAAGGAAACAGTAAGAGGGAGAGCAAAAATTCCCGTAATAAAGAAAAAAGAATCCAGTAATTGATTCTATTCTTTGCACAGTCTTCATTTCACACCCATTCATTTCACTGCTTCCTCTCTTCCTCTTCTCCTCTTCAGACATACCCACAGACACAGTTCACATTGCCTCTCTATCTCAATTCTCAAAAACCCAAAAACCCACAACCCCATTTCTCTCCTTTAGTCTCAAATATTGTGTTTTTAGGCTGTTTGATTGTTTCTATTGGGAAACAAAATGTGTTTACCTGCTTCTGCACTTCAGATTTGAAGTCTATTACTTCATTTTATTTCATTTAAACACAGAACTGCCATGTTTATATCTCAATTTTCTTTCTTTCACTCAAAATCCCAAGATGCCCACTTCATTTTCTTGTGAGTTTGGTTCCAATCTTGTGTTCTTTTGTTCATATATATCTGAATATTGATACTCAAGTTTTGATTTTTCTTATCCTTCTTCTTGCTCCTTTCTTTTCTTTTCTTTTTTTTCAGTATCATTGTCTAGACTTTTCATGTTTTCAAGCTCAAAAGTGATTGCATCACCCAGAACTGGCAACCCATTGGCCTAAATTTTTTGGGTCCCATATTATGATATGTGCCCAAAAAATTTTTAATTTTTTTTGAAACCAAAACCCAGTTTTTTTTTTCCTCTAATCTTTACATCCATTAAGAGATATTTTTATAGTCCCTTTAAAGTCAACTATGTCATACAGTTTCCCATTCTGATTTTGAGGCCATTTACTAAAATATTCATCAATCACTCCCTAATCTTCTTTACTTGGTCAAATATTGGATGCCCAAATGCCTATTCTGCTTACTGGCCCAAGTGGGTGTATATGATATGTTTTGATGCTGGTCAATGTGGTATTCTATGTTTGCTTCTCGAATTTTTGGCTTTTCCACCTCACTTTCAGGTACCAAAGTCTGAATCTTTAGTTCCTGCTTGAATTTTACCTGATTCATAGTCTTTGTTTTCTGCTTGATTGTATCATGAACCCCTTGAAATTCCTGGATTTAGGCCTCATTTTTCTTAATAAATGTTGAAATGTGGTTCTTTAGCTTTGAATTTCTGTCAGTGGTTTGCCAAATGTTGTAAGATTCTTGTCCTGAGTTCTTTTTTTTTTTACTATATACATGATTGTTAGCTTTGAATATCTCTGTGTACCTACCTTTTCCCCTTTGGCTCATGACGTGCAATTTGAAATTCAATGGCCTTAGCATGTCTTGATTATTTAGTTGCTTTTAGCTGGTCTTTGTTCAAGCTTCTTGTTTTACTGCACATATAAGCATATCAAGAATGCTTAAACATTACCAACTAATCCATGTTCCACCTCTGCTATTTGTGTCAATTGGGTTCTTTCTATTTCAAGTTGTCCTTTCACAAATTCCCTTAGGTTCAAAACTCTCTGTGGAGGAAAATAACTCATGGATTTCTCCCAATGGTGATTTTGCCATTGGATTCTTTAACCGTTCTGATCAGCCTAGTCAATTTAGTGTCGGGATTCATTTCAATTCTAAATCCATTCCTCTTAGTAAACAAACTGTGGTTTGGGTTGCTGGAGCTGAGATTACAGTTGGCAACAAGTCCTACCTCCAGCTTTCTCAAAATGGGGAACTAGTTTTAGTTGATTCCTCGACGGGGGTCACTGTATGGAGTAGTCAAACGAGCCAATTAGCTGTTGTTTCAGCTCTTCTGCGTGACGATGGCAATCTTATTCTACTGGATAAAATGGGGGCCATTGCCTGGCAAAGCTTTGACAATCCAACTGACACACTTCTTCCGGGTCAGAATTTATCTGCTCACAAAACGCTTAGAGCTGCAAGCAAAAGTTCTGTGTCAAGTTACTACAGTCTTTACATGAATGCTTCAGGCCAATTACAGCTAAGATGGGAAAGTAATGTCATATTCTGGAGTAGCGGTAATCCATCTGCTTCAAACCTCAGTGCTGTCCTTACCTCTACTGGAGTCCTACAACTTGTGGACCATACTTCGGAGCCCATTTGGTATGTCTTCGGAGACGATCATAATGATACTGTAAAATTTCGATTGCTAAGGCTAGATGTTGATGGTAATCTGCGGATATACTCATGGATAGATGCTTCACAGTCCTGGAGATCTGTCTGGCAAGCTGTTGAGAATCAGTGTAATGTCTTTGCAACTTGTGGCCATCATGGCATCTGTGTCTTCAATGCATCAGGCTCCCCTGAATGCCAATGTCCATTGAAGATAAAATCTGATGTTAATGCAAAATGTTTTGCACAGGATTGCAACTCTAGTTCCAGCATGGATACATATGAGCACACTTTTCTTTATGAGATTTATCCACCCAGTGAGTTAATTATCCGCACTAGTTTACAGGAATGCAAAAACTTCTGTATGAAGGACCCGAAATGTACTGCTGTGACCTTTACAAATGATGGAACTGCTGGATGCCTCATTAAAACTACCCCTTACTTCTCTGGATACTCAGGCCCTTATTTAAGTTCAGTATCTTTTGTTAAGACATGTCCAGACCCCTTAGCTGCTGATCCCCGTGCTGCAAGATCTTCATCAGAGTCTCCAACAAAGCGCCCCAACAGGTTGTGCGTTCCTTGTCTAGTTGGGGCTTCCTCAGGTACATTTGTTGTATTTGCTGTGGTTCAGTTAGCAGTTGGCTGCTACATCTATAGAAGAAGAAATTTGATTTGGAAGAAAGCTGCCTTAGCCTATATGGCCAGTAACTCAAAGGGTTTGATGATATTTTCCTTCTCTGAAATCAAAGATATCACAGGAAATTTTAAGCATCAAATTGGACCAAAGATGTATAGAGGTGTGCTTCGAAACCATCAGCCCGTAGCAATCAAGGACTTGGAAACTACAACTGAAGAAAGGAAGTTTCGAGCTGTGGTTTCAAAAGTTGGAGGCATACATCACAAAAACTTGGTGAAGATTAATGGTTATTGTTGTGATTCAGGTCAAAGAATTTTGGTCTATGAGTATGTCAAAAATGGGTCTTTGGAGAAATTCATAGAAGATGATGAATTGAGTAAGAGATTGACTTGGAGAAGGAGAATTGAAATATGTTTAGGAGTGGCAAGATCTATAAGTTATTTACATACAGGGTGTAGGGAGTTTGTAAGCCATGGAAATTTGAAGTGTGAAAATGTTCTCTTAGATAAGAATTTTGAGGCCAAGGCAAGTGAATTTGGGCTATATATATTTCATTCCGAGGCAGAATGTGCTGGAGAGAAAGATGTGGAGGATTTCGGGAAGATGGTGTTGATATTGGTAACAGGGTGTCGTGAAGTCAAAGATGTTTGTGAATGGGCATATAAGGAATGGATTGAGGGGCGCCCAGAAAGTGTTGTGGATAACAGAATTGAGGATGGTTTTGACATAGAGGAGCTGGAGCGAACACTCAGAACTGCATTTTGGTGCCTTCAGAGGGACGAAAGAATGAGACCTCCAATGAGTGAGGTAGTAAAGGTACTGGAAGGCACATTGACAGTTGATCCCCCACCTCCGCCTTTCGACTGCCGTAGGTTACCAGCAGAGGAAGAGTCATGGGAGTCAGGCTCAGAAAAATAGGCAACCGGACTTGCAATATGATTTGTTTGATTTTGCATTTCCACTGTGTACAGTAACATTAACAATGCATGCAAGTGACAATGTGACACTTATTTTGGGATAGGTATGCCATTTTTCCCCAAATGGGCATTTGATGTATTAAGAGCTTTTGGGAAGAAAGTTCCAATGAGATCTCTTTAAAACTAAATATCTGAGCCATGCAATCTGCATTTGTAAGGGAACATCAGCTGTTTTTGCTTTCTTCCCATTTTATTTATCCAATGCAGGTAAATTTTACACTTGCAGGAGATGACATTTGACTCTGAAAATATTTTGCTATGAAAATATGATTCTTGCTCAAAGATTCAAGTGAACAAGGAGAAGGGCCTTCCTATTCTTGGGTGGTGCCATTGTTTTTGGTGTTTGTTATTCTCAATGAATGGGCCTTGGTAGCCTAGCTAAACAAAACCTAAATTCAGGATTGTTCAGGTTGTCTGTAGGCCTGATTTGGTTTAAATTTCAATAGATGGGGCCTGTATTTGCATTTTTTTTTTTTACCAAAGTATTTGCATTTTCCTTGTGGTATTAATTAATTTTCCTATATCGAATTAACAAGAAAATGAGAAAGGGACGATTAAAAGACTATAATAAAGGGGGTTAAATTGAGTGTGGACAACTAATATTAACCTCATGGATGTGATAATAGTCTGCTTAATGATTAGCTTAGTGCAATGTATGCTGCTGCATATAAGCTAAACATTTAATTTGCGTTTTCCTATTAATCAATTTTGAGTCTACTTCATTAACAAAATTCAGTTCTTTTTAAGATTAAAAAAATCTATTTTGTTCTTGAGATGAACAATATATATATATATATATATTTAAGCCATGACATCACATAACATGTTACTATTGATATCAAGTCTATTAAGTTCTGACTAATCTGTTTTCACCCAGTAGAACTACAAGATTATATTTCTTTAACACCAGTACATTTGGAATCAAACAAAACCTGGGCAAGTGCCAACGAAAACAATTCATTGTGAGATGATGAGTTGAGTTGAGAGATTTTAGTTAGGTGCATATATATATATATATATATATATCCAAAATTAGCAAAATCTTTTGATTTTATAAATGTTCGTAATTTTTTTAATACTAAAGCGGTACAAAATGACTAAATGGTAATTTTTTTTTAAAATACTATTAATTCTATATAATTAATTTTTATTTGAAAAAGAATTGTAAATTTATTTTAATTTTTAGTATTTCATTTTTTTGAGTGTACTAAAAATAATAAGTACTTAGATGTATATAGTTAAATGTTATATGAATGATATAACTGAAACTTCTATAATTATTTTTATTAATTTTAAAATTTAAATTTAGAATATAACTTTTTTTATTATTATTGTATTGTCTAAATCTATCACTTCTGAAGATAACATAAAGCAAATTGGTCCAAAAATATTTTTATAGTTTGAACCTAATGTTTTTATAAAGCAAATCACTCACTTTTCTTTTTCCAACCTAATGACAGGTTAATTACAGCAATTTAACATCAGTAATAGAATCCTAGAAATTATATATCTAACATTATATTCTTTTGTGGATATCTCTGTTGAATTGCCTATATATAAGCTGGAAATGGTAAACCCAAGAAACCACAAAGCAAATGGTACTACTAAAACTTAATTAATTTCTAAAAAGGTTTAATTATATAAATATTTCCTCCCAAAAAGGGACCAATCTTATCAAGATTTGGTAAGGTTTTTGAATAAAATTGCTCTTCTAGTGGTAGTAGTTGCCATTGCTGTTGTAATATTATTTTGGATTTAGTATGATGCTTAGCAGAAGCTTTACAAGATTTTCAACATTAATTAATGCCTGCCAGAAGCTTTTCAAGATTTCAAATACTTATTAAATGGGTGACTTTGGAATGTTTCTGTTGCTTTCTTCTAAGAAAAATCCTTCATGTTTCAACTGTAATCAGCTGCTACTGTTATCTTTATATAAATATATATATATATAAAGGGTCTATTTATATATATATATATATATATATATTTAAGTACCCACATGAAATGTGCAAGTGCTGTACTTTTTAAACCTCCAAAAAATGGCACCCTCAAAAACTACAAGAAAAGCAAGATTCAAGCAGCAGGTACAAGTTGTGTCGAGGACCAAAGAAATTGTCTCCATGAATATTGATCATCTTTCTTGTGATGACACTACTGCTACTACTACCACTATTACTGATGCTTGGAGCTGTAAAGATCAAGAAGTACAGAAGGTAGAAGAATTAGAAGAAGACAGGAACGTTTCAGGCTGCAGCAGTTCTTGTTCAACACCAAAAGCTCAAAGATTCAAAGTACCTAAGATCTTGTCATGTCCACCAGCTCCAATGAAGAAAAGGGTAGCTTCAAATTGCACTTCAAAGAGATCTCCTATCACTTTTTTTGCTTCTCCTGACATAGAGCTTTTCTTCTTCTTTGCATTTAACAATATCACAGCGTAACTAGTGTGTAATCTTCCTATACAGTACTGTTTAATGCTTTTAAACTGATGGTGTAAGAATTAAGCTACGGCTTTGAATAATCCACCCTTAAATGAATCTTGATCTAATTTAGCAAATGCTGTCTAGGGTTTCTTGATTGTTCTTGTCTTGAACAGTTATTGCTACAGCCATAAAATTATGCTTTTGCTTGTAGAACTATTCTGTGTAAACCTATAAGTTTTCTTTATGTATTTATTAGTCTCTAATATAAATTTCACTGCACTTTTAATCCATTAGCTCTCTCAAAATTAATTGTTCATATACCTTTAACAGCCTTTTTTCCCCCTTCATCTTCTTGATTTGAATTGTTGCTTTACTTTGGTGGGTCAAGAAAATGAAAAAGCAAAAGGAAATTAAAAGTATCAACTTAAAAATGGAAGTGAAAAGCTACTTTTTAATGTGATCTTGATGATTGAATGTTCTTCTTTTGCACTTCATCAGCTATCCAACTTTTTTGCTGATGGAAGTGACCCCTGTAGTTTGATCCTCATATGAATATGGTTTTTTTCTTTTTCTTACCCCTCTAACTTACCATTAATCATGGCAGCATAAGCTACTTCAGAATCTTGCCAGAGATGATAATAATGAATTCGCATAAACAACACAATGATGAAAGTCATACGTATTTTAAAACTTTCTCGTTAAGAGCATTAAACACACTATGGATTATTAGACACATGAATGACGAGTATCAAATAAATCTATAACACTTGAAATATATAAAATACCAGTACAATGGCAAGCGTTCGTCAGATTTAGCTGTCTGAGTAAGCTAGGCAAGAGTTATCACTCATAGAACTGTCTCAAGATACCAATATAATTTTTCCACCTTAAGTTGCCAAATATTTTCAATATGCATGATTTTGTATTTATTAATTAAGAGATTAAACAGTGATTATTGGCTGTTATTGGAATAAAGCTTATTTTTTTTCAAATGATATTTTAAAGTATAGAGTTAGAGTTTTACTTCCGTTCATCATTTGGAGGAATATTTTCTATTTTGTAATTAATTATTTCTTAAATCATTTTATATTTTATTGATAAAAAATAACCACTGGCTGATTTTAATTTTTAGTTATTCTTGAATATTTTAACATTATGGGAAGTCGGAGAAGGGAAAGTGAGCACTCGATTTTTTGTCATCCACAATATCTATTGAAAACTTGATCATTAGATTAAGGCTTGACACAAACATACTTGAATTAATATTAAAAGACCCAAAATTTTAAATTTATAATAGTTTTTTCCATTATCTAATCTATTTAGGATGAATGGTAAAATATTATTTCATGAGACCAAAATATTTGGTAGAAAGTAGAATTCCATCTCCCAACTTCCTCTAATTCTCCTATATCATATCATGTGTATGTATGTATGTGTATATATATAAACCTACGGACAAATTGGAGATTAAAAACAATGATGAAGAGGGTAGCATTAGGTGAGAATCCAATGGAACAAGGCTACAAAATCTGTCAATCAAAATCAATAAATAAAACAAAAAAGGACACGTTAAGGAGGAGATGCTCAAGAAAAGAGAGAAACAGAATGCAGCTTTGTTACTACGTATATGGAGTGAGAGTCATGGGAATGAATTATAATGTCAGGTTGTTTGCATTTGTCAGATGTCAGAAAAAGAACCAAAACTGTTTGTTTTTAGGCATCCAATGAGAGTGCTCGTGCGGCTCTCTTCTATCATTTCACTTCTCCACCTTTGTAAGGGAATCTCCATATTTGCTTTGCAGGATTTTCTTTTGATCTATTTCACAAATATCACATGCATATTATTATCAAATTTATAATATATTACTATATATGTTTAATTTATTAATTAAATATAAAATATTTAAAATAAATATCGAATGCAATGCATTAGAAATAAATGAGAATTTCCCTTTCTTTTCTAAACATAAAAATTTTCTCAAATTATGTTATATTAAAGATAATTATTAATCCAAGATTCGGTTATGATAACTATTCTAATTTTGTAGTTCATAAAACTAATTGAAACCGGTAGCTAACCCTTGAACTCTTGGGTCAGTAGTGTTTTCTTGATGGTAGAACTTTTCTCTGAACCATGTTTCTATACAATAGTGTTCTCCTTTAGGTAGAAGTTCTCTTTTAAGTCTATTAAATTCTCCATCTACAAACAAAGCACATTCACCCCTCTCATAAATGGCATCAAATAGTAAACAACTGCAACTTATTACTAAAAAGGCTTTGATCCAAGACAGAAAAATATATCTGCTTGAGCTAATCCCTACATATGATTTTCATACCCAACACCTTAAAAATAGATTGGTAGGCAAGATTCTTAGTATGAGAACTTATACCTCCAACATGGTCATGAACATCTTATCCTAGGTTTGGAGCTTTGCATCAGAGTTCTATGTTCAAGAGCTAAACAAGAGAAACACTTTTGTCTTTAAGTTCTCAAAACAAGAAGATATAGACAGAGTGAAAGATGGAACTTCATTATCAATACACAGAAATTTAATGGTCATTAAAGAGTGGGATCCAAACTACTCAGTGGAAGAACATGATTTCTTAACTAAATACTTCTGGGTTCAGGTTTTCGGTCTACCTTTGAACCATATCACTTATGTTAACACAAAAATCATATCAATAAATCTGTTTGATCAACTCATTACAACAAATGAAAGTATGTATTCTGATGATGATTTTGATCATGTTATAAGAATGAGAATTAAGGTGAATATGAACAAGCCTCTTCCTAAGGGGTTTATGAGTAAGAGAAACACAAAAAACCATTGGATTGTCCTGCGGTATGAGGATCTTCCTAGTTATGTTATCTCTATGGATTTTTTAATCATAACATAAGAAATTGTAACATTTATAAGACTGAGGAAGAGATCACACTCAAAGTTAACAGTCAAGAAGCTTATAGTCCTTGGATCTATGCCTGGCCCCTAAAGAAATAATCTTTCAATATGTTTCTAGAAAAATAAATGAACAAGAATTCACTATCTCTATCTTTAAAAATAGAGTAACTCTCAGTAGGTTCCAAAAGCATGGTGGCGCGTCATCACCAAATCTAAGGTGATGAGCGTGAAAATCTTAACTTTTTGGGAGGACCAAGTTTATGTGAAGGAAAAGGAAAAAGCCCTCAAAAGGAATATCACATCTCTAACGTTATTAATCTTTATTGAAGGTTAGGCTAGCGTGAAAGGGAAATTAGCCCTAGAGATTGGTTTATCTAACTAAGTTGTAATTTAAGGGAAAAGAAAGGAAATTCTGCTTGAGCCCATCTTAGATTTAGCTTCAGCCCAAAGCCCAGATTATGTGACCCAACAAAAAATGAAGCAGAGCAAATCAATTGAAAGCCTAATCTTCCCCAAGCCAAACCAACATCAAGATCAATTAAGCCCACTAAATTATGAAATCCCAAAGGAGAGTCCAAAAGGAAATCAATCTCTTGCTTCAAGGACGGAAAATGTAGTGTTAACCATGGAAGCTCTTCTGGGTAAGAATTTCCCTCCTCCTACTTTTAGTTTGGGTGTCAATGTGAGCTCAATTAAAATAAGAAATTTTAAAATAAAGGAGCTTGCAAGGTCTTCAAACTCCAAAGCAAGCTTTAAAGACACCACAACAGAGGACTCTATTATTGATGTTTGTCGGTCTTAAAGCCTAAGAGAAACCTGCAAAAGAGCAAGAACCAGTGAGTGGACATGCAGAGGGATCCCGACATATCGACTCCGATGGTTAAGTTAGAAGAGATAGCTAGAGAGAGAGGAGGCTAAGTTGATGGAGATTGGGTCTTTTACGTCGTTCTGCCCTTTGCCTACCCTTTTATGTTCATTCCTTGCTGCATTAGGGCTTAGTTGGTATTGTCCTTCCTCACGTGATCACGCTCTCTCCAGCTGTTGTCCTTGGTTAGGTATGGTTTGTGCAGAGATATTATTAGCGTTACTGTTCTGTTTATAGGATCAGGCACTGTTGGTCGGGCGTGGCCTATGTTGCTTACCTCATCGGCTTGTACGTGTTGTCCGCTATATTCATGCACAGGTGGTTAATGCTTGGAGAAGAAGGAGCTTTCCTTATGGGCTTTGGGTGCAGGCTTTCTAGTTTTGTGGCCCATGTTCTTTTATTTAGTTCTTAGGAGAGGTTTATTGGGTTTATGATGGACCCAAGTATCAGGGTTTCCCCCCAAAAATAGCTAACATTTATGTTAGCTTGATTGGGTGGCAGGGGGCAGTTGGTTTTTTCTCTGCACTTGAGACGTCATGATGGTCCTCGTTCTTGCAGTTACTGGCACCTCTGTACTGGCTATCACGTCTCTTCACTTGGTGCCGCTTCTTTTCAAAATTTTTGGGTAGTTGAAAAGGAGGGCAATAAATTGGGTGGTTTATTCTTTCATTTGGGTGTTTGGCTTTTCATTTCTCAAGTCATTTTTCTTTTTAGTGTTTGGTGTCTCTGTTCTTTCTTTCATTTCTTTTGGTCTTCCGTGTGCTAGGTTCCTTGCGTTGCCATGGCTTTTGAAGGTTTATGTTGTCTTATTTCTTCATCCTCTTGCTTTTTTATTTCTCCTTTTTTGTTTCTGCTTGGCTATATCTCGGTGTTTATTTTTTATCATATGTTTTAGGTGTTTTCTTTGGGTTTATAGTATGTGATGGTTTGTGTTGTATGTTGGTGATGTCTATTTCTAGTGTAGATACGTTTTCTGTGGGTATTGGCAGCAGGGGGAGTGGCTTGCCACTTGCATAATCATTGGGAAATGAACTGATGATTATTTCTGATGTTGAGGGTGAATTTGGTGATTCGAGGGTGCCTCATGGTCTCGGAGTTTCTTCTCGCCTCTGGCGTCACACTCCTGCCGCTACAAAGTTTGAGGAAGGGCTGCCAATTGAGGTAAAAATTGAAGGGACTAATATTGGTGTATCGGCATTATTCGCGGTACCCTCTTACTTGACTTCAGCCGGTTTGGCTGAAATAAAGGAAAGTATAACATTCCTTTAAGTTATAAGTTATCCGTTCCCTGGGGTTTGCGAGCTAATTCATTGGTGAGGACTAATCATCTTGTGATTTCTGAGGATTCCTTATGATCGAGGCTTCGACTCCCCTTGGTTCCCTTTGTTGTCACATTCCTACAGATGTATGGGATTTCTCCTAGCCAACTTACGCCGAATGGGTGGATTTTGGTGATCAGCTTTCTGTTGTCTTGTTGTATGGTTGGAGTGGAGCTATATTTGAGCGTATTCAATACCTCTTCATGTTCAGCAACAAAAAATAATTTTGGCATCTTACTGGGCATCCTGGCAGAGTGCTTTTTGAGGGTTTACCTAAACTTAGAAAATCGTGGATGAAGAGTTTTTTCATGGTGACTAACCCTTCTGGCTGGGGTGATGTTCCTCGGGTTTGGGTAAAGGATACGTTTCGGGGGAATAATAAGATTGACCTTTCTAAGGAGGAGGAAGAGGTCCTTAATGCTCTTGCAGCTAAGGCCCAGGGATGCTGCTTTAATTTTATTACCTTAATTTATCGTATGAATGGTCTGTTCTGTAGGGTACTTTTCTTAATTACTGTTTGATTTGTGTGTTGACTGACCATCATATCTTTGACCATTTACAGGTATAAGTTTAAAAGAGTTATTGAAGGCTCAATAAGAGAGAGGAGAGCTCCCCTTCCCAAAGTTGTGCCCTCTGCTTTTGTTGGGGAATTTGCGAGGACCCCTGATGTTGCTATTGAGCTTGAGGTGGGGAAAATCCCTATTAGCTCTGATTCCCCTTCTCGATCTCGATCCCCTGCATCTCCCTCGAAGAAGCAGACGTTAAGGTGGTTCCATCTCTTTTACAGAAGCTGGATGAGTCAAGTGATGTGTCCGTTTAGGGCCACCTGTCCCAAGCTATAAGAGAGCTCCATGCTCGTCTGGCGAAGAAGCATTAAAAGTATGGCCCAGTGTTAATTCATTCTGCTGGTGTTTCTGCGGATTTGGTGAAGGCTTGCCAATTCCCTAAGGATGAAGAGCTTCGTAAGGCCGTTCCCAACGAGTTAGACCTCGAGCGATTTGCATGCATGGCTGCTTTTTAGGTGAGTTTTCATTTCATGGTCACCTTTAGCTGTTTTGTGATGCCATCTTTCTTTATGTGTATTTCTTGCTTGTTCTTAATAGCAACTTGAGCTTTCTCTGCTGATGGATGAAAAGTTGATCAGCCTTCATAAGGATTTGACGAATTGGCGGTCTAGGGCTGCCGGGGCGGTCTTGGAGTTGGTTTGTCTTCAGGAGCAACATGCACAGGACCTCTCTGATGCGGTTAAGGAGGATCAAGAGAGGATTCTTACCCTGAAGAAACAACTGAAGGGGGAGAGAAGTTAACTCCGGGCTGAGAAAGAGAACCACCAAAATCTAATCCAGGAGCACCAAAAGCTGAAGCAATTTGTTGACGATTCCATGGAGGTCAACCAGAAGGTTGTTGATGATCTCAAAGCCTAAATTCAGAATATTATCGAAGAGTCTTTTACTTTGCTCGAGGGTGCCAAGACGCGATTTTCCTAAGAGCTTAAGAGCCGTTATCCTAACATCGACCGGTCTTGGGTTGGAGACCTGGATCTTTAGCTCTTTACTTTTATTTTTAAGATGTAATGATGTTGGAGTTTTGAACAATTATATTTTTCTTTGATGACTTTCCCTTGTGGTGGGGCTTCATGCGGATTTTCTTTTGATACAACATTTGTGTGTATGCGTTGGCTTATTATGGAATTGCTTTATGACAGTAGCTTCTTTTATCTGAAGCTAAGTTTGATTTCTGGTTCCTAGGTTTTGGGGATTTCCTCGAATTTCCTTTGTCGTTTTATATCTAGTTGTAACGGATTTTCATGCCCAATTTAAAGGATATTTATGAATTCTTCGTCACTGTAGATGGTGGGGTTTAGTGTGCGTTCAAGTTTATTGCAACCACGACACTGTTTGAGCTCAGAGCTCTAGGGAACACACTAACCACTGTCACAAAGACATGACATGGAGATGAGGAGTCGCCACCCAGGGTAATAACTAGGAAAAATCCAAGGTGGTGGTAAGTCGATTCTCTAATACAAGCTAGCACCACAACCAGGAGTTCATTTAGAATTATTTTATTAATTACTATCTTATCCTCTAATTACATGCAATTTCATATAAACCCTAATTAAACATCTATCAATCCCAAAGGCAACCAATCATGAAAAAGCATATAAGAAATGCATTCATACAAAGCACATCAACCATAGGTTAGTCTAATCTACATATTTTAATTAAAGTGAGCTAAGTTTATATATTTTAATTTACAAATGAACCTAAAGCTAATAGGCCTAATTCCTACTCAATTTTATTTAAATGAGCCTAAGTATATTTATTTTATTTCTAAAATAGACCTAAGTTTACAAATTATAAAAATGTCTTAACTAGTGAGCCTAATTCTACATATTTTAATCTAATATGATCCTAATTCTACAAATTTTGAAAAAAGAATTAAGTTAATGGGCTAAGTTTAAATTAAATTAAATTAATCTAAGTGGGCCTAAATTATCTCTAACTTAAAATCTAAATTTAATTTTGGGCCTAAAAATCAAATTAGTTAATTAAGCCTAATCCTAATTAACCTATTAAACCTTAACAAGCACCCTTAATTCTATTCTCTTTAAATCTAATTCAATTTTAATAAAAACCCTAATTATCTCTATAACCATTGATTTTAATTACTTACCCAATTGAAACCCTAATTACTAATCAATTAATTAAAATAAGATCTACAACACACACATAAGATTTCACTATTCCCACTGTTGGGGTTATTATAATAATCTACTAAATATTAAATTAAAATAATAATACAACCCATAAAACAAAATAAACACAAAAACAACATAAAATAAAATAATAATTTTAAGTATGTAAAATTTCACAGGGATTTAATCCATGACATTTCATGGATCTTCATGGATTTTCTCGATTCAATCATGCGTTCATCCCCACCAAAACATGAAACAAAATAAAAAAAAGAGGTTAGAATGAATTAAAAATAAAGAAAATTAAATAAAATCAAATTAAAAGAAAAGAGAAAGAAGATGTATGAGAATGATGCAGTATTGATTTGCTCTTTAGAGTGGTGTGAATCACCATTGCTTTGAATAGATCTTCAACAGTTGAATTCTTTTTTTTCAAAAGGCTTATTACTCCTTTAAAACAATACGTAAAAGAGAAATTGTTCTTTTATGTATGTAGGTGTGTGTGTGCTGCATCTTTTTTTAGAAAAGGTCCTCCCCACAGGAGAGTTAAGTTGGATTTATATAAAAAATCCTAGCTAAAAGACGTATTCTCCTGTAAGTTATAGGATATAAAGTTTTGGTTTAAACATGACTTTTATTTCTAGAAAAATCCAAATAAATCCTAGAAAAAGGATTTATCACATCATTCCACCAATTAAAAAATAAGAAAAAATAATTTTTTTTTAATTCCAGCCAGAATTACACATTTCCGATCGGAAATGTACAATTCCGATCAAAATTGTACATTTTCGGTCAAAAATACATAATTCTGATTGGAATTATGTATTTCCAACCGAAAATACACAATTTCGGTCGGAATTGCATAGGTCCGACTGGCTTCTGCAATTTTTTATTTTTTTATTGGTAGAAAAATATTTTAAAAATAAAAGATAAAACATAAATTTTTTTTAATCCTGATAATCCATGATTATCAGGTTGTTTTTGGGTTCAAATTTTTTTTTTTAAAAAATAAAACTTTATCTCCTATGATTCAAATCACAGGAGGGGGTTTCCTGAGTTTATAAAAACTCTACGTACTTTTATTTAGGGGGAGGCTCTCTCTTGTCTAAAAAAAAAAAAGGCTTTACACAAGAAAACATTTTTCTTTCTTCTGGTTTTCTTTTACGTGCTTTGAAAAGAAAAGTTCTTGATTTAAGAAATATCAATTAAGCCAGAGATCAAAATATCAAGTATGTAGATTCTATCCCAACTACAATACGACGAACAAATCCACTCTGAAGAGCAATCAATACTGCATCAACATCATTCATCTCTTCTCCTTTTTCTTTCTCTTTATTTATTTTATTTTATTTTAATTTTACTTTTATTTATATTCTGATAATTGTCTTTATTGTTTTCTGTGTATTTTTTATATGATGATTATTGGAGTGACCTGAGCCATGGGGTGAACATAGGGAATCAACAACCAAATCCATGAAGATCTATGGAATGTCATGGATTAATCCATGTTAAAATCACGTAGTTTTAGATTTATTTTATTTTTTTATGGTATTTGCATTGTGTATTTATTTTTAATTTTAGGCATGTAGCTATTATTGTATGTAGGTTGTAATAGCCCCGATAGTAGGAATAATGAAACTTTTACTTTCTGCCTTTTAAAATTAATTAGTAAATTAGGTCCACTTGGTAAAAATTCTAATTAAAATCAATGATGGTAGTAGTTAATTTTGGGTTACATGTAAATTGAATTAGGATTAAAATCCACAGAATGTATGTTTATTTGTTTTGTTTTGTTATTTGGGCCCGTTTGTTATTCTTTTTGTTCGTTTTGGGTCTTAAGCTCACATTTAGGATTAACTCATCATAATAGGCTCATTAAAATTGGTATTAAGTTTATTTCACTTTAAAATTATTTTAGGCACATTAGGATAATTTAGACTTAGGCCCACTTTTAATTAACAAAATTGACTTTAGTCATAGCTCAACCCATTAAAGCATTTTTCCATAATTGGTAGATTTTAGGTTTCATTTCATTTAATTAAAAATTAATTATAATTAGGCCCATTAATTCATTTTCATTTTCTTTTAAAATTTGATAGACTTAAGCTCATTCTCTTTAGAATTAAAATTGGTAGATTTAGGCTCACTAATTAAATTAAAATGTAGGTCCACCACTAGTTTCCATTTCACTTGTAAATAAAATGTAGACTTAACTAACTTAAATTAAAATCAATATAGTTTAGACTTGGGGACGTTTCGCCTTGTATGAATGGATTTTTTTTGTGTAATTTCATGACTAGTTGCCTTTGGTTCTAGATGGATGTTCAATTAGGGTTTATATGAAATTGCATGTAATTAGAGAATAAGATAGTAATTCATAAACTAATTTTAAAGAACACAAGACTAAAAGAAGTTAGTATTTCGTTCCCAGAACTTTCTGGTTGTGGTGTTAACTCTCTTTTTAGAGAATTAAGTTACCACCACCTTTGATTTGTCCCAGTTATTATCCTGGGTGGTGACTCCTCATCTCCACACTATGTCTTTATGATATAGTAGTGTGTTCTCTGGAGCCCTGAGCTCAAACAGTGTCGTGGTTGTTAAAATCTTGGACGCACGCTAAACCCTGTCGTCTACACCTCCTCCTTCACCTTTATCTTTTCCTACCCAAACTCTATCTACCTTATCTCCATCCAACTCCTATACATCTTCTCCACACAACATCATATTATTACATAACATATACCAACAACCTGATCCCCCACAATAACAAATGCAACCTTCGACCTCATCCCCAACCCAACAACCCTCACCTATCTTAACCCGAACCAACTCCTCTCCCCATCCATTTAATTCTGCCGGTCTCAATTTAACTCTTCACTCTCCACCCAACATACCACCCAACCACACAATAACTTTATCCTTACCACCTACGCCCATCTCCAACCCCGACCAACCTCCATCACCGACATCTCCACCCCATAACCCAACCCGAACCCATCCCATGGAATTACGACCTCGCACCATGTCAAAATGTCAAGCCAATATTGCACTGTCCCAAAAATCACGTTTGAATTATTTGGAATATAAACCACAATGTTTTAAGGATGCAGTTCAATATGATGAATGGAGGAAAGCTATGAACCATGAAACTTCAGCATTAAAATCAACCAACACCTGGACTCTTATGCCTCCACCATCGAACGCCAATATCATTGCAAATAAATGGATATTTCACATCAAAAGAAAATTTGATGGTGGTATTGAATGCTATAAAGCTCGGCATGTCATTAAGGGATTTATACAACTTTCTAGTATAGATTATACAAAGATATTCAGTCCAGTTATAAAAGCCATAACTATTTGGGTTATCATTGCTCTTGCCACCATGAATAAATGGCCAATGATGCAATTGGATGTTTCCAATGCGTTCTTGTATGGACATTTATATGAAGCACTATACATGGCCCAATCATAAGGCTATGTTAATTCTACACATCCGTAGTATGTTTACAAATTGAATAGGTCCCTGCATGGTCTTAAACAGGCACCTCATGCATGGTTTGATTGCCTTGCACTTATCTCCATCAACTACACTTTGTCTCATCCACGGCCGACAATTCTCTATTTATTCTTAAACAAGGCACTAATTGTGTATTTCTTTTAGTGTATGTAGATGATATTGTTCTTACAAGTTCTTGTCCACAACTACTGCACCAAACCATTGTAGCCTTACAAAGGGAATTCCCAATTCGAGACCTCGGCAAGCTACACTACTTTCTCGATTTGTAAATGGAATCCAATCCGGAGGGCACTTTTCTAAGCCAAACTCGATACCTCACTGATTTACTACATAAACATGACATGGCTGATTGCAAACCTTGTTCCACACCAATGCAGTCCTCTACACCTTTATCAAAATTGGCGAGCACCCCTTTGCTAGAAGGAGAGGTTTATCGCCAAAGTATTGGGGCCTTACAGTATGCAACTATTACTCATCCAAACATAGCTTACAGTGTCAACAAGCTGTGTCAATTTATGCATAACCCCACGAATCTTCATTGGAATGCTCTCAAACGATTGCTTTGATACATTCAAGGTGCTCGCAATGTTGGTCTCTTTTATTCCACTCAACCATCTTCTGCACTCTCATGTTATGCCGATAGTGATTGGGGTGGGGACCCGGATGATCAACAATCTACATCGGGCTATGCTATTTATCTCAGCTCCTCCTTGATATCATGGTTGGCTAAGAAACAACCAACCATTACATGCTCATCAAGAGAGAGTGAATATAAAGCTATTGCCAATACCATATCTGAATTAATTTGGCTGCACAATTTGTTATAGGAACTTGGCTATCCATTCTCTACCGCTTCAGTCCATAGTAACAATATTGGTGCTCTTTATTTAAGCACAAATCTTGTGTTTCATGCTTGTACAAAACACGTAGAATTAGACTACCACATCGTTAGTGAACAGGTTGCAAACGGCTTCTTACAACTTCAATTTGTTTCCATTAATGCTCATATTGCTGATTTATTTACCAAACCCCTGCCATCCTCTCGGTTTCTTTCATTAGTTCCACTTCTTCACCTACGAAATGTGCATGGGTTTGCAAGGGGTAGCACTAATGCTCCTAGGCTATGGTTGGCTTGTATATATCTTATCCATGTTGTTTGTTATTTTGTTATTTTGTTCTCTTCTTTGATTCCCAATCTTGTATTTTTTATATCATTATAAATACATCTTGCGCCCATTTTATTCATATAATGAGAAATACACAATACCATTACAAATCATTACACTTCAAAGTATAGATAGTTTGATGAAAAGCAAAATAGCCAAAAGTCATTGATTATAACACTTTGAAGAGAAGAGAGATAGACTATAAAAAGGAACGAAAAAAAGGAGATTAGAAGATTAACAATTTTTTAGTTTCCAACCTATTTTTAATAACAGATTAAGAAACTAAGATGAGGTATTTATTAACCAATACACTTTCAAAGACAAAACAAGAAAATTTTTGGAGCACCATGCCTAGGCAACTTAGTGATTTGTTGCTGAATGATGTAATCTCTGTTAATCCTATAATTGAACGATAATCCATTCTGTCAGTTCAATTTTTTTTTTTTTTAAAGAAACAAGAAAATGAAGAGGACGCTGTAATTTAATCAAGCTCCAATGACAGAGCACTATGAGCTCAACAAAGAGAGCTCCCTACAATTTTAGTAATCCATATATAATATATTTCATGATGATGATGATGATAAATTAAAAAAATATATTATGATATAATTATTTTATAATAATCTATATATATATTAAATGTTGAGCTCCCTACAATTTCTCTTCATTCAGCATTTTTTTATTTTGGCTGATGTGTCCAATTTTAAAATTTTATAATATTTACTTATAAAAAAATATTAAAAAATAATAATTTTCATAATATTTAAATATTAGAGAGGGATGTGAGTTTCAATTTCCTTCTATCTTTTGGTTAACATTATTATTAAATTATCCTACTACTTCGCGTGTGCCTCTCACTTAGGCAATGACGGTTCCAGTTCCTCCTCATCTTCCGTCACCATCCACGTCCCGCCGGCCACCACTTCTCTTCATTCAATTCTCTGATTCAGCTTTTGGTTACAAAAAATATATATATACATCTAGAGTCGTTAGTAATATATATGTATATATATTGTAGAAAATTGTTTCAATAACTACTGGGTTTTTGCCATTTTCTATTAATGGCACCTCCACAAGTTAAAGAAGTTCGTTTGAAGATCCTTTTCACGTCCTTATGCCACACTGATGTGTACTTCTGGGAAGCCAAGGTAACTTCATTAACATATAAGTAGGTTCCAAGAATTAGAACTTCCACATTTATTACTGTGAGTGTTGATGGTTCTGTGCTGGATCGAATTGCTAAAATTATGTCATATTTTTGCCTTGGATCTTCTGGGAAGGTTCTTAAAAAGAAGAAGGATAAGGATGCAAGAGGTATTTATCGTATGTGATTTGCCTGCTTGTCTCCTTCATTCACTAATTGATGTCAGTTTTTTAATGTAATGTTGTAGCAAAAATTTAGGCGATTGGACACGAAGAAAATGAAGATGATAAGCATTCAAAACCTAATGGTAAGATCTAAAATAAGAGTGAAAGAGAGATTTTGCCGCCGCCGCCACCAACTCCTCCCAAGAAAATTCAGCCTGATTCTCATGAGAAGCAAGGTCCACCTATTACCAGACAAGAAGAGGATGACATATTTATGGGAGATGGCATTGAAATGATGTTCCTGGAAAGGACGTGAACCATGTTTCAGAGGACGTGGAAGAGTCTCCTTGAAATAAGGAAAAAGTTTCTTATTTCAAAGAACCTGTTTATGGCCCAATTCTCGCTTCTTAGAAATGGGAAGACCCGACAAGATAGTTCTAAGGAGCTAAATGTTCAACTGGAGGAAGTACTTATGACAAAAATTAAGTTTTGGAGGAAATGATAAAAGTTCTCGTTTTAAGTTCCATATATCTTGCCTTTAATGCTTGTGATAGTTGTCCTTTTGTCTATTCTGATACATTGCTCTATTTTTTTTTTTTTTTTTTTGGTTTAGAATGGATATGATGCAACGCAAGCCCAAGCATTGGCCAATGGGTACCAAGGAGAGTGGCAGGATTATCAGTATACTGAGCAATTGGCTTATCCTGAACAGTATCTCCAGCAAACAATGCAGGCATATGATATGCAAGCAGCTTCAAATGTTCTACAGGATTCACGCTTCATAACTCAGGAGGAAAAGGATCGGGGTTTAGGGTCAGTATTCAGGCGAGATGACCAGAGGCTTCTACAATTGCGGGAGAAAGATGCTAGAGAAAAGGATCCCAACTTTATCTCTGAGAGTTATTCTTCTGAATATTACCCTGGATATCAAGAGTGTAATCGTGAGATTGTAGACTGCGATGATGAAGATGACCTGTCAAAAATCGACATGGGTGGATGGGTAAGTGAGCAACTTTTATAATAAAAAGTAACTATCCTTTTATTTTGCTGATAAAACAGGATAAAAAAAATCTTCAAAACCCCAGTAAAGAAAAGGACTTGGAATCAGAAATTTGTCATGTGTGATGGGATGTTAATCTTGTAAATATTAAAAAAAAAAATCATCTGGGGGTCTCATTAAAAAGTTGCTGCTGCATAATATAAATAAAGATTATCTCAGTGAACTTTTGATGACAGTGGAATTGATGGTGATATGTTTGTTGAGCTTGTTGATGTCACCGAACGAATTCTGCTAACGAGTGCTAATTGTACTATTGAAACAATCTTTGACAGGCAAAAGGTCATCTTCATCGATGGGACTTTGAGACAGAAGAGGAATGGGCAAAATACAATGAGCAGAAGGAAGCAATGCCAAGGGCAGCATATCAGTTTGGCGTAAACATGCAAGATGGTCAGAAAACACGAAAACAAAACAAAGACCAGAAGCTAAATAACGAGTTGCACGAGATTAATAAAATACTAGCGAGAAAGAAAATGGAGAAAGACATGGATGGTGATGGTGGTCATTTCGAAGATGACGATGTACAATATAAAGTTTGCACTAATTTCTTTTTTCTTTGGTAGACTTTCTTTTTTCGTTTATCGACAATGCATTCAATTTAGTTTGTAATCAAGTTTTAGTTTTCACCTCTCCATGGAAGGAGTTCATAATCATGTGCTCCATAGTGTAAAAACAATGTGACGGCGACAATGTGGATGCATTTGTTGTGATTACTATGAGATAATATTTATCTCAAGCAATGCTTTACTCCATTAAAATAGATTATGCAGATTTTTTATTCAGGGTGATATACTTACTATTTATGAAGATGTTAAGTTGGAGAACACTCTTACCATCTATTAATATTAATAACAAATTATTTTTACTATGGTAAGTTTATAACTTAGCATAATTCATAGCTGAAAGTTTATTAAAATTATTTAATTAAAATAATTTTAAAATATATATATTATTTGCAGTCCGCTCAACACGCGGATTCTGTTGAATAATTAAACTTGTTTCATAGATGTGGTTTTAATTAAAAGAAGAAAAGTTGTGGCTAAAATCAATAGAGAGGTATGATAATTAGTGTTAGGTGTTAGATTTAATGTGTGTGGTTTTAAATATTTTGTATTAATTTATTCATAAGCATATTTTGTGCTTTGTATTAGTTTAGGGTTAGTATAAATACCCTCTCTTCCCTGCATTGTAATCATCAAGCAAGCAATTCAAATATTAAAGCTTGAGTTATAAGGTTGTAGTGTGTGTAAGAAAGTTTGAGTAAATATTTTTTGAGTGTTTAGTGTTTAACAAAGTGGTATCTGAGCCAAATATTGGCATATAGCATACCAAATCGAAGCTCTTGGAAAGACGAATCCAAAGCCGCCAGAATCACCCCGATTGAAGGTCGGTCGCGCCACCAATCGCCTCCGGAAGATTGCTACTATAAACCCAGTCAACTCACTGAGTTGAAGTCGAGTCAAGCAGAGTCTAAAGTTGAGCTGAGCCGAGTGGAGACGAGTCATTAAGCCATTGTCCAAGCTATTTGACCAAGCTGCTGAGCCGTTGACCGAGGCGCTGAGACGTTGACCATGTCGTTGACCAAAAGTTGACTTTTTGACCGGAGTCCATCTTAAGGTTTTTTGGTGTTTCGGATCCATTTGTGAAGTCAGATTTTGCAAATTCTTTCCAGATTAAGCAACATGGCAAATAGTGTGGCATCCTTCCAAGTTTTAACACTCAACAACAATAATTACGACAATTGGAGTATCAAAATGAAGGCTCTCCTTAGTGCACATGATGTTTGGGATATCATAGAGAAAGGCTATAGTGAACCACAAAATGAGGCATCACTATCCCAGTATGAGAATGATAGCTTAAAAGATTTAAGAAATAAAGACAAGAAGGCTCTCTTTTTTATTTATCAAGCCCTAGATGATGACAGTTTTAAGAAAATTTCAAATACAACTTCAACTAAACAAGCATGGGAGAAGCTACAAACATCACATTAAGGAGAAGAAAAAGTAAAGAAGGTGCATCTTAAAACTTTAAGAGGGTAGTTTGAATCTCTGCTCATGAAAGGAGGTGAGACAGTTTCTGATTATTTTTCCAGAGTTTTGGCTGTTTCTAATCAACTAAAAAGAAACGGTGAAAAATTAGAAGATGTGAGAATAATGGAAAAGATACTCCGCTCATTAGACCCGAAGTTTGAGCATATTGTTGTAACTATAGAAGAGACAAAAGACTTACAGGAATTGAAGATTGAGCAGCTTTTAGGCTCATTACAAGCCTATGGAGAGAAGCAGAAGAAGCAGCAATGACTCACTAAGCAACTCCTCAAAATATAACTCAAAGATATGCATCAAAGCCAAGGCTATGAAAGAAATCAACGTGGCCGAGGCAAAGGCAGAAGTCACAAACGAGGTAGAAGTCGTGGTCGTGGATGAGGTTAGAATTCTTATAATAGCAACTTCAACAACTATGAGAAAGGTAAAAGTTCTACAAGAAGTCATGGGGGAGGCAATCCAAACTCAAGGTACAATAAATCACAAGTTCAATGTTATAATTGTCAGAATAATAGGCATTATACATCAAAATGTAGAGCTCCCAGTAGTAAGGTTGAAGAAAATACCAATTATGTAGAAGCAAAGCTCGAGGAGAGGACAATGCTACTATCTTATAGAACCAATGTTAAAGATCAAGGAAGTACTTGGTACCTTGATACTGGAGCAAGCAACCTTATGTGTGGAAAAAGAAGTCTGTTCATGGAACTCAACGAATCAGTGGTTGGCAATGTTTCATTTGGTGATGATTCAGAAGTGTTAGTAAAAGGAAGAGGTAACATCTTTATTCGTGCTAAAGATTGTAGTCATCAGTTAATTTCTGATGTCTATCATATGCCTAATATGACATGCAACATTTTGAGTATAGGTCAGCTTTTAGAAAAAGGCTATGATTTTTACACAAAAGATTATAGTCTTTTTATAATAAATGGCAGAGGAGACTTAATAGCCAAAGCAAAAATGTCAAAGAATAAACCGTTTCCTTTGAATAGTCAAAATGATATTGCAAAGTGTTTGAAAGCTCGTTACACAGATCCATCATGGTTATGGCATCTTTGATTTGGGCACCTTAACTTTGGAAGCTTGGAACTATTATCTAAGAAGAGAATGGTGAGAGGACTACCTTGCATCTACCATCCATATCAGTTTTGTGAAGGGTGTTAACTTAGAAAGCAGTTAAGAAATAGCTTTCCCAAGGAATCATACTCAAGAGCTAAGAAGCCATTACAGCTCGTTCAAACTGATGTGTGTGGGCTAATTAGTCCAAGCTCTCTTGGTAAAATAACTATTTCCTTCTTTTTATTGATGACTTTTCAAGAAAAACTTGGGTATATTTCTTGAAGCAGAAATCATAAGTCTTTGAAGCATTCAAGACATTTAAAGCTATTGTGGAGAATGAAAGTGGCCGGAAGATTAAAGCATTAAAATCATATTGAGGAGGAAAATTCACTTTAAATGAATTCCAAGAGTTATGTGCAACAAGTGGAATTTGGCATTTTCTCACTGTTTCGAGATCTCCAAAAAAAATGGTATTGCAGAAAGAAAAAATAGAACCATCTTCGATATGGCACGAAGCATGCTCAAAAGCAAATATTTGTTGAAAGAATTTTTGGCTGAAGTAGTGGCTACAACAGTCTACCTGTCCAACCAATCTCCAACAAGAAGTGTTTGGGGAAAGACACCACAAGAAGCCTGGAGTGGAAGAAAGCCCATAATTTTTTATCTCAGAGTATTTGGAAGTGTAGCCCATGTTTAGGTACCAGATGAAAGAAGAACCAAGCTTGGCGACAAAAGTGAAAGATACATCTTCACCGGCTATTCTACTTATTCAAAAGGGTACAAACTATACAATCCAAATAGTAAGAAGTTTGTGATTAGCCGAGATGTAATGTTTGACGAAGAAGATGAATGGGACTACAACTCTTCCACAGATGAATTCAACTTCTTTCCTTAGTTTGATAAAGCAGAGCAAACACCAGTGGAGCAACCAGGTAAATATCAGTAAGAGCATGTAACACCACCTGCCTCACCAATGCAAAGTGATAAAGGAAACTCACTGCCATCTTTTCTGGCTGAAAGAAATGAAGAATGCACAAGAAGTCTTAAAGATCTCTATGAGGTGACTGATAGACTTGAAAATCTCACTCTTTTTTGTCTTGTTACTGATTGTGAACCGGTGAACTTCCAAGAAGCTGCGCAAGATAAAAAATAGGGAAATGCAATGGATGATGAAATCAAAGCCATTGAAAAGAATGACACATGGGAACTCACTGCTCTTCCAAAAGGACACAAGCTAATTGGTGTTAAATGGGTCTACAAAACAAAAAAGAATGCCAAAGGAGAGGTCAAAAAGCATAAAGCAAGGCTAGTTGCCAAAGGCTACAGTCAAAAAGCTGGAATTGACTATGATGAGGTATTTGCTCCTGTTACACGCTTAGAGACTATGAGACTAGTTATTTCTTTAGCAAATTGAAATAGGTGGAAGATTCACCAGATGGATGTAAATTTTGCTTTTTAAATGGTGTTCTTGAAGAGGAAGTCTACATTCAGCAACCACTAGGCTATGAAGTTGAAGGACAAGAATCCAAAGTTCTGAGGTTAAAAAAGGCTCTTTACGGGTTAAAGCAAGCACCCAGAGCATAAAATTGTAGAATTGACAAGTACCTTCAACATAATGGTTTTTTCAAATGTCCATATGAACATGCCCTCTATTTTAAAATCAAAGATGGAGATGTCTTGATCGTGTGCCTATATGTGGATGATTTGATCTTCACCATAAGCAACCCCAGCATGTTCAAAGATTTCAGAAAAGAAATGACAATAGAGTTCGAGATGACGGATATTGGATTGATGGCATACTACCTCAGCATTGAAGTCAAGCAAAAGAAAGATAGGATTTTTATCTCACAAGAAAGCTACATAAAGGAGATCCTTAAGAAATTCAAGATGGATGATTACAACCCAATAAGCACATCGATGGAGTGCGGAATCAAGTTGTTCAAAGATGATGTAGCAAAAAAAGGTTGATCCAATACTTTTTAAGAGTCTAGTTGGATGTTTGCAATATCTAACTTGTACAAGGCCCGACATTCTCTATACAATAGGACTTGTGAGTCGTTACATGGAGACTCCAACAACCACTCATTTCAAGGCTGCAAAGAGAATTCTTCGCTACCTCAAAGGTACAATAGATTTCAGCTTATATTATTCAGTTTATGATGACTACAAGCTCGTTGGATATAGTGACAGTGATGGGGCTGGAGATAACGGTGATCGAAAAAGCACAACTGGTTTTGTGTTTTTCCTAAGAGACACCGCTTTCTCTTAGATGTCAAAGAAGCAACCAATTATCACTCTCTTAATATGTGAAGCTGAGTATGTTGCTGCTACAATGTGTGTTAGTCATGCAATTTGGCTCCAAAATTTGTTGAAGGATTTGAACATTTCACAAGTGGAACCAACAGAGATTCGTGTTGACAACAAGTCAATAATAGCTTTAGCCAAGAATCTAATGTATCATGATAGGAGCAAACACATCGATACTTGGTATCATTATATAAGAGAATGCATTACTAAGCAAGATGTGAAATTGGAATATGTTAAGTCTCAAGATCAAATCGCAGACATCTTCACCAAGCCATTGAAGAAAAAAGACTTTGTCAGATTGGGAAACACACTTGGTCTTATAAAATAAGTTTAAAGGGGGATGTTGAATAATTAAACTTGTTTCATATATGTGGTTTTAATTAAAAGAAGAAAAGTTGTGGCTAAAATTAAAAGAGAGGTATGATAATTGGTGTTAGGTGTTAGATTTAATGTGTGTGGTTTTAAATATTTT
>CATIWM010085314.1:0-22555 GCA_949671775.1 Mallotus repandus | reverse complement strand
CTTTGCTTAAGTTGTTAAGAAATGTAATTTTGTTAATGTTAGTTGTTTTGGTTTCCAATTAATTTCTCTTTTAGATTTATTGCCATGAGTACATATATGCTTGTCGTATGCGATGTGATGCAAAATAGGTCAAATTAAGAATTGCTTCGAGCCAAAAATTCTGAATTTTTGTCAGTAGATGGCACAACCATGCATATTTTGTGCACAGCTATGTGTAAAATGGCATAAACTTTCTGCATGATCAGGTCACATGGCTGTGCGTCCTCATGCACACAGTCGCTTGACCTGATGGTTTCTGGCCATCACAAAATTTTCTAATTTCTTTGTTGTCATATGTTCATGCAATAAGGACATTGCACATTTTAAGTATGAGGGAGGAATTAATCTTTTTGAAATTTAAAATTTCTTTAATTTTTTATTTTATTTTTTATTTTGTTTCCTATTTTATATTTTGATTTTATTTTTTATCTTTGATTTTATTTTAATTTCCTTGTTAAATTGGGATTTGATGTGAGCTTAACTTCCTTTTAAAATTCTGATTCCTATTTAGTTAAGGAAATTTTGACTTGATTTTTTATTTTCTATATTCTTTGTAAAAATTTTAAATTTTATATTTATTTCTTTTCCTTTTTGTCTTAGGAAAAGAATTTCTTGTATCCCATACCTCTTATTTAAACCCTACTTTTCTTTTCTTTTCTTTTCTTTATGTTCTTGTTATTTTCATTCTCTTGTGTTGTTTTATTTTTATGAAGAACTAACATTGTTGTGATGGCTAGCACAAAAACTCAATTCCAAGGAAAGACGCTTAGTGATTGCAAAGGTAAGTCCAAGGACATAAGGAGAGATTCTGATGCATTCTTTGCCATCTATTTTGAAAAGGAAGGTAAGAGATTTTGCTTCTTAGTCAAGAGAAATTTTAGCAAGCCGAAATACTTTAATGATGAACTACTTTTTAACTTAGGGATTAAGGGAACCATAGATGTGTTTTGCAATAAGCTGGGGTGGTTTAAATTGGCTACAGCCCAACATGATGTATTCTTTGAGCTGACAATAGAATTTTATATTACATTTAAGATTCTATATGCAAATCAATGGGTCTTTTCATGTAGGTTCCTTGGGAAAGAGTACTATTTCAATTATGAAATCATGTCTGATATCTTTGGTTTTCCTAAAAGAGGTGTTTGTCAACGTCCATTGGATTATAATATGAGTAGTTTTTAGCATGAAATCACTAGAGGTGATAGAGTTTGTGGTGATAGAATTTATGAAGGTCAAGTGATGACTAGTGGTGTAATCAAAGATCACTCATATTTAATTATACATAAATTCATGTCACACACAATCTTTGGAAGAAAGGATAGCACTAGGGTTTCTCCTATTGAGTTATTTGTTTTACGGTGCTTGAAGACTAACATTACATACTTTGTTTTGTGTTTTATGTGGCATGTTGTGCATGCTAGGAAGGCATTATTGTCAATGGGGCATATTGTCACTTGTTTGGCGTTGTACTTTGCCCCATTTGAATTTGCTAAACATCAGTTGGAGCCTTTGGAAGCCGAATCCCTAGATGAAGATTATCTTGTTCAGGCTAAAATCATCACAAAGTTTAATGAGTGTCATGATGTCACTTCAAGGAGATGTTATTTGTTGAGTCAAGCAGTGATGCAACATGGTGAAGTCCCTTTGCCTCCTAGCACAATGGAGGAAGAAACTAATGAAAATGAGAGTGGAGCCAAGAAGAGAGAGAACACCAAGTGTTGGAGTGATGGGATCATGGAGAAAATCAAGGAGCTAATGGACATCTCTGACAATAGGATTGGGAACATGATCAATGATTTGTCCACATATATGGAAAAATTTGAGAGGCATTGTGAATCGAGGGCCATAAGGTTGCAGCACCAAATTGATGAAATCTTTCGCATACTCCCTTAAAGCAAAAGGTCTAAGATGATCAATGAGGCAACTCGTGCCATAGTTATTGCTCCTTTGACTTCCCCACCAAGTGCATCAGATTGAGCTAAGTACACTGCTCTATTTGTTTTTTTTTTCTTTGTGTGTTTGTTTTATTTTAAGAGTCATGCATGTTTTTTTTTTAATTTTTGTGTTATTCATGCATTACTCTCACACTTAAATTTTTTCAACATATTCACATTGAGAGCCTTATTCATAAGCTTATTTTTCTTGAAGAAATGATTTAATCTTCCTTTAATGATTTGTTTGGGCTTTTAAATTAGAAGAGTGACTTGTGGTTAGGAATTTTTAAATTTTAATGAACTTAATGCTTACTTTTCTATTGAACAATTGAATTTAGATGCTTGATGTTTAAGAAAAGTGTTTGTGAGTAGGAATTTAAAGCTACTTTAGAGTGGTTAAATTCTCATGTATTTTGGTTTATTTTCTTCTAAAAAATAAAATAAAATAAATTTTTTAATCAATAAAGCAACGAGATGGAGCGTAAAACGCACTCGTTCTACTCCAATGCTCTTTTTAGAGTAAGAGCATCCAAAGGACCCCTTTTGAAGGTATCTATACTGAGTAACACAGGAAAGGTGGGGGATACTGAGATTGGGAAGACTTTGAATGAATAAAAGTTTTTATTAAGACCATATATGTGCTGAATTTTGACCTCTCTATTTGTTGGCATGATTCCTACTTGCTTCCATTTTTCTTGGATGTCAATTGTTTGCTTTCATGATTTCAATGGAAAAGTATGCTCTCCACATGGTAAAAATGCATTCTTAACCTCAAGTTACTATTTTAATTTAGAGTTTTTAAGCTTTTTATTAAAGGAAGATTGAGGTAGTTAGTCAAGTTAAAGCTAGTTAATGAGCATGATTCTTTAGGTGAATATGTGTTTTTAAGCTTTGCTTGAGGACAAGCAAACGTTCAAGTGTGGGGAAATTTTGATGAGTGTGAGAAATGTACTATTTTAAGCACTCAATGCATTAGGATTAGATGTAATTTTAGTTGCATTTGTGTTTCTTTTATTGAGATTTTGTTGAGTTTGAGTATTATTGCATGAATTGTGTGTTTATTTATTTCTAGTGTTATTTGGTTTATTTTTTGTTATTTTTATACATTTAGGAAGTCAAAGAATAGTAAAGGAAAGTTTGCATGGGGGCCATGAACGTCATGATTGGGTCAAAGGAGCAAGCAAAGGAGTAATTAAAGGCTGACTAGAGAGAATCAAGGAAATCAAGTGGTGCATGGCCGCGTAGAATTTGCGCACGTCCGTATGACCTGATGATAGTCAAATCCAAGCTTAAAGTTAATTGCTGATTTTGAGGGACGGGATGGGGATTTCACAAGAAGGAAAATCAAGGCAGAAGGCTAGGGTTATATGAGGATATAGCCCCCTGAAACAAAACATTATGACGGCTATGTCAATTTTGAATTTTCATATTTTATTTTATTTTTATCATTTTGGAGAGAACAAAGACTATTGTGGTTCATGTTAGTTTGGAGATTAAGGACAAGGATTGAAGAACAATAAGCCTTCTATTACAAAATGGGGTCTCTTGAAAACATTTGTTTTTGTTCATCTTTGTTTTGGATTAATGATAATGTTTATTTTCTTCTATTCTTCATCTTTGTCTTTTTTAATTAACATGAGTGGCTAAGTTCTTTGTTAGGGTTCTTATTTCAATTCAACCATGTAAACATTACAATTAAACTTAAGTCATTAATCTAAATCCTTTGGTTGTTGTTAAACTTAATGTCTTCATAGGACTAATCACCCTTTGATTGAATTTACACAATGAAACTTAATCAAAAGATAGTGTAAGCACCCAATTTCTAGATGATTTGAGTTTGGATGCGATAGAGGACCTAATGATGAAAATTGACTGTGAAATTAGATTTATTGGATCTGATTTATTGATTTTGAACTAAATTGTAAATTACTTTTAGGACCTATTTTTAAATTTTATTTTAATTATTTTTATAAAATAAATTTCTACAAAAATTCAAAAACAAATAAAAGTACAAAATTTTCAAAAAAAAAAAAAGGTTGTTGGCCGAATGGCCCAAAGGCCCATTTATCTTCACAAATACGTTTTCAAAATAAAACAGTGGCCACATATCTTGTTTTCCATTCATAAAATGGTCAAGGAATGGCCATGATTGGCCAAATGAATTTCAAATTGTAAGAGTGACCAACCAAAATATTTTATTTCCATCGGAAATATAGATTTGCGATCGGAAATCCACATTTCCGATCTGAAAATAAATGTCCCGTAATTTTTTTTATTTTTTTATTTATTGTTATTTATCTTTATTTTTCATTGGTTGTTATTTTTATTTTATTAGATAAATATGTTGATAAATGTAGTCTTTTATTAGATAAATAATAAAATAATTTATTTTTTTTCTTTTTATCCTGAACCCCATAGGGATACAGGATTAGTTCTTTTATAAATATTAAATTTTCTTTTCACAGGAAAAAAAAAAGAGACTTTGAGACTTTTAATTTTTTTTCTCTACTTTCTGATTTTTAGCTGTGAACCAAAAAATGCAATCCTCTCTATTTGATTTTCACGTACTTTTTTTCTAGTTCATTACCATAATTAGATCCAAATAAATTAAAATCACAGACAAAAACAACAAAAAGCCACAATCTTCCATCAATCAGTAATCATCTCTTCTGAGAGGAATCAATACTGCATCCATCAAATCATCTTTTCTTCTACTTCTTTCTATTTTTAAAATTTTATTTGCTGATTTTTATTTTATTTTATTTTGATTTTATTTAACTCTTTTATTTTTTATTTTGTTTAATTTCTAATCTTTGTTTATTTATTTATTTTTTGTGTGGTTATGTTGATGATGGGTGGACTTATGTGAATACTAGGAAGAAAATTACACAATTGAAGTACATGGATAGAAATATATTATTCTGACCATCATTTATTCGTCAACCATTTTTTATTATTTAGTACAATTTTTTTTCCTTTATTCGTTTGTTCACTTGCTCTCATACTTTTATTCTTCTTTATTATTTTGGTTTTCATTTGTTTGTGTTATTTATTATCTATTTTGTTGCTTTTCCATCTTTATTTGTTTATTTCTTTGATTTTTTATTTATTTTATTTAATTTTCTTTGATTATTATTTTAATTCATTCTAATTTTTCTTTTAAATTCTTTATGTTTCATGTTCCCGTGGTGATGATGAACATGTGATTGAACCAAAGAGAACTCATGAATATTCATGAAATGTCATGGATTAAATTTTGAGTTTTTACGTATTTTATTTTTTATTATTTTGTTGATTGTATTATTTTATATTTTTATTTATTTGGCTTTTTGGAGTTGTAATTAATTTTTATTTTTATTTTTAGCAGATCATTATAATAGCCCCGATTGTGGGAATATAGTGAAACCTTTAATTTTCTGCACCATTAAAATTAATTAGTAAATTAGGTTCATCTGGTAAAACTTTAATAAAATCAATGGTGGCTTTAGATTAATTTAGGTTGCATGTAAATCATTAGGATTAGAAATCACATAATGTATGTCTTGATTGTTTATTTTATTGTTTGAATTATTTTTATGTTTCTATTTTCTTTTTATTCGTTTTGGGCCTCAATCCCACGTTTAGGTTGAATTCACTAATAACAGGCCCGTTTAAAATTGATTTTTTAGGTTTAATTAATTAAAACAAATTTAGGCCCATTAGGTTAATTTAGACTTTAGGCCTATCTTTTTAATTAATACAATTAACTTAGACTTAGCTCAACCCATTAAAGCATTTCCTTTAAAATAAATAGATTTAGGATTACTTCATTTAATTAAAATTAATTAGAACTAGGTCCACTAATTTAACTTTCTTTTCTATTAAAATTTATAGAATTAGGATCACATTTTTTAGAATTAAAATCAATAGATTTAAGCTCACTAATTAAAATGTAGGCCCACCATTAGTTATATTATACTTGTAAATAAAATATGTAGATTTACCTAACTTTAAATTAAAAATCAATTTAGATTAGATTAATTTAGGGACGTTGCACCTTGTGAATGCATTTTTTATGTGTTCTTTCATCACTAGTTGCCTTGGAGTTAGAAGGTATGCTAAATTAGGGTTTAATATGAAATTGCATGTAATTAGAGAATAAGATAGTAATTCATAAACTAATTCTAAATGAACACGAGACTGAAAGAAGTTGGTATTCCGCACCCAGAATTTCCTAGTTGTGGTGCTGACTCTCTTTTAGAGAATCGAGTTACCACCACCTTCGATTTGTCCCAGTTATTACCCTGGGTGGTGACTCCTCTTCTCCATGTCATGTCTTTGTGATATGGTTAGGGTGTTCCCTGGAGCCCTGAGCCCAAACAATGTCGTGATTGCTAAAATCTTGGACGCTCACTAAGCCCCACTGTCTATAGTGGTGACTCCACTAGGGATAATAGATACTTATTCTACTTATGTTCATTAGAATTATTTTATTAATTATTATTTTATTCTTGCATTCATTTTTGCATGTCCCTATTAAACCAATGGCGTTTATTTATAGTCCCTTGATTCCACTAGCTTCCTGGGATTATAAATTGGCTAACTATCACTCTTAGCCTTAACTCAGTTCAAGAGAGATTACCAGGCTCATCTGACTAGAGTCTGTGACCCAAGTCTTACAGGGGGGTAGTCTTCTCTCAAGTTTGCAAAGGATGTCGGGCCCCTCTGACCTTGGCTTGTAACTCAAGTGTTAAAGGAGGGAATCTTGCTAAAAGGACCTTAACGTTTCTCTTGGACTCAGCTCATAGAGTGACTTAGTAACTTCCCCTAGGATTTATCCAACTTTCTTGTGTATGTTGCCATGAGGTATTTCTATTTATAAAAGCCCAAGCCCATACTTTAAAAAGCCCATTTGGGCTAATAAAGACTAGGCTATACTTTTATACCTAGAAATGTTGTTTCTATGCTTTTACTACTTTGAGAGTTTTGGCATGTGCGTTGGTTCTTGATATCCCCTGTTGATATTAAGGCCAAGACCAAAAATCCTAGGAAAAGAGACTCGCCATTGAATACGTGTGTGGGAGGAATAAGGTTGGAAGGATGTATGTTGTATACTTGACTTGTTACTTGCTACTTGTTGCATAGCACGTGCATCGTGCATACATGCATACATGCATACATACAGATCATGCATCATACTAACACCTTATTTTGTAGCCATCATAGATTCATCCATATCATCCTTTATTTGGAAACGTAGAGGTAACAAACTGAAGAGAACCACTTCAAGTCTGCAGTAAATAGCAAAGGAGATCTTTAGCAGATTGGAAGAGTCCTATCAATCCGCTTTACCTAGAAGTACCACCAACACCAGCTCCAAGCAAATAGAAGAAATGGAACAACAACAAGGAGGAAATTGGACCCTAGAGGACATTAAAGGAGCTTTGATGGATGACATGAGAGCTATGATCCAAGATGAACCGAGACAAGCTCTAGCTAGGTTAATGCCACGACCACCAGTTACTGTTATACCTATTGCTCCTACTATTCCATCTACTGTTGAAGTTCCACTTGCTGCTATTATTCTACCTACTACCATTCCTATTGATAATAGCAAGAGCCAAGCCTTAAATGTTGTTAAAGTTGTGCCTACCATGCAAATAAAGAAGAAAAACATAAGAAATGCAAGAAAGAAGAATTACAAAACTGGGGGCATTCAGTAAGGAAACACTAGTCGAGCTGTGGAAGTGCATGTTGTCCAATAACCGAGGAGATTCTGAAACTTTAACCAACCTTTGTCAAAGATCCTAGAGCATCTAATGTAAAAGGGCTTACTTCAACCTTTACTTAATCCAAACCTACCAAACCCAAACACCCCAGGCTATAACTCAGACAAGCACTATGAATTCCACCAAAACCTTAACCACTCCATAGATAATTGCATCTGCCTCAAACACAAAATCCAAAACCTTATAGACTCTAGAAAAATTGCAGACCCTGAAAACCTGAACACAAGAAATAATCATTTCCCAAACTACTGAAATGTTCCACCCCCAACCACCATAATGATTAATTCAGGAGTTAGCGAGGAAGAAGTGCTAAGTTCTTTTGAGAACATAAACCTTGAAATTGATGAGAAATCTCCTTATGACCCTAGTAGTGAGGAGAAAGTTGAGAAACCTTTTACTCTTGAGTAGCCACAAAGGGGAGTTGAAGATTTGTTGGGCCAGCCTTCAGGTAAATTTGATTATAAAGTGTTTTACTCTAAACCGCCCTCTTTTGACATACCCATTGAGTCAGTCATGCCCGGAGGATGGGGTAAAGAGTTTGATGATGAGGATTCACCAAATGAAAAGGCTATAAAACCTTTGACTCCTGAACAACCACAACAGGGATTTGAAGATTTGTTGGGCAAGTTTGATATTGAGAAACTGAGAAAGAGAGAAACATGCATAGTTAAGGTGGGGAAAGATGGGAAGAAAGAATAACCATGGCCGTCAAAAAGCTACTTTGTCTATTACCTGAAGAAAAAGTACCAGAGACCTAGCTTCCTTAGAATAGAAAATAATCATATTGTTATTTTTCTTCAAATAACTTTCTAAATTTTTTGTGAATATTTTATTTTAATGATCGATTATAATGAATTCTGATTTTAGCTAGCTTGTGGGATGTGCATCCTGATAATACTGTGCATTACAATGTTGATTGTATATGCATATTTGACATAAATTCAATCCAATTATAATCATTCAGCATAGGCACAAATGAAAATTCAAAGAACATTCCTATATCATATAGTACAACTTCTGAGAAGAGAGCAAAAATTTGAGAGAATGTAAAAAAAATAAAAATAAAGAATGAATAAAGGGCTGGTCAGGCAAAAATTAGCAAAATAAAATTGAGAGAAAATATTCAATTAGAAAATCCAAAAAAGACTAGCTGATACTAGGAGTTGTATCATGTGATGTAATGAATGTTCTCATTTTTTTCCCTAATTAATGAATAAAGCTGAATTTGAAATTTGTGTTCGAATATTGCATATTCGTCTTTATTGTACTGCATAAATATCTGATTGGAAAGACAAAACACAATGTAAGCTAGAGAAATTAGAGCTATGAGATCACTATTTTAGTTTTGTTTTCTCTTCTTGTCACTCCTTTATGATTGATTTTGTAAAGTCTAGTGTCCTCTTATACCTAGAGAATTCAGGTGGCTTAATAACTTGCATTATAATCCATACCTTGTAGCTGTCATCAATTAGTGCATTAGCAACTATAGATTCCTTACCTTTTCCAGGTTCCACAGAGATCAAGTCAAGTTAATTTCAATGTCAAGAACTCTCTTCAGTCAGTTCACTCACTCCTCTGCATCGTTAATGCAAGGGAATAATAGGTGTAAGAATGACTCAGTTTTCTATGATCCTAGCATCTTGTCAACATTTTCATGAACAAAAACTATCAGAAATTGGGGGCAAAATGTAACTTTGGAGGCCAAAATGCAAATGATTGGGGCAAAAATAGTAAATCTGCATTCAAAGATTGAAGATGAAATTCTAAAGTATAAGAGTCAGCAAAAGAATTATCTAGCCGAAAAAGAGTAAACTACAAGCTTGCCGATGCATCAGTCAATCAAAGAACTCCAGTGTAAGGCCATGGACTCCACCCGCTAGGTTAGTCATATGTATGATAAATTGTATCAGAAGCTCTAACATCAAAAGCATCTAATGCTTAAATCTATAAGTTGTTAACAAAACACCTCATTCTCACACTCCAAGTTGTGAGCATAACTCGGCTCCAAATAAAAGAGCTATTAGGATCATGCATATTATATATATCATGCATATACTTGCACACAATTGTTGTGAGATACTTGTTTTCCATGGCAAAAGATCTTTGGAACAAATTAAGGTTGTGCAAATACTCTGCTACTAACATTAAAAATGAGTATTGTAAAAGAGCAAGAAAGTAGTCATAGTTTGGAGAAGTGAAAATAAGAGGAGTGACCTGATGCTCAATAGGCCTAGTTAACAAAGAGATATCATTGATGTTAGCAGTCGTAGAAGCCTCATCCTAGGAAATCTCAAGAGGTTGGATAGAAGGCTCAAGCTCTTCAGACTCAACAAAGATCACTATTATCTCATCTGGAGCATCATCTAGAATATCACCTGAAGCTTCAGCAAGAGGAGAACCTACTCCCATGAATTATGAAATCAATAATATAGGAAAGAGTGATGACTAGCATAACTCATATGGATCAGCAAGAATCTGCTCCAAGAGATGCTCCTGAGTGTACCTCTAATAGCTACAAAAAGCTCAAGCAAAGATAAAGCATTGAACCCATAGAGAGCCTCTCTCAACTCCTGACTAATCAAAGTAGAACTCCGCAACATCAAGGTCAATATAGGGTATAGAGTGCAATAATGAGAAGGTCCAACAAAACACCATTGCAGGTATGCACTCAAAACTTAAGATGAATGCACCTTGAAACTTCTTTGACAAGAAAATAAAGCCTCTGACTCCTAAACCTTATTTTTTGTAGGGAATGTCAAGAAGAGAAATGATCTTCTTTATCATAACATCAACGATAATATCAGAAGGGCAAACGCAGCCTTATACCATGACCTCAATAATGGAGTATTAAGACCCTTATGATCAGAGACATCATCACCATAATCAAAAAGGGAAATTAAAAGCGAAAGAAGAAGGGGAAAAAACCAGTACGACAGTAACACAACAAGAAGGCAAATACCAATCGCTCATCAAAATATCACCCCATATGATAAACATCCTAACGAGAGTTCAAGGGAAGTAACAAAACTCTATCCCTTTAGTTTCTGTGATAAAGTACATCCTAAACAAAAAAAAATTCAAAAATTCAAAGTAAATTCACCCATTTCATGAGATCATGTGCAAAAAAACTTAACTCATGAACTTTGATCTTAAAGGCTTTCTTTTATTAGCTTCACAGAGTTCAGATGTCCGATTGACGATTTTGTGCTGAGAGTTTCTAAACTCTAATCAATCTAATGCTTACTTTACACCCGAATGAAGGGAAGAATATGCAAAAATAAAATCTATGGATTTACAGTATAAATTGCTTGAATTTTAGAGTATCATTTCAGTCTTTAGAATAACAAATGTGCATCCAATCTACTCCAATGCTCGAATGAGTATGAGTATAAAATCCCTTGACTGTATCCACATTAAGTAGTACAAAAAAGGTGGGGGAATACTAAAAGGAGAATCAAAATAAGAGCAAGTACTGCTAATATACTCCAATGCTCATAAACGAGTAAGAGTATCAATATGAATCCTCTAGCGGTATCCACGCTGAGTAATATAGGAAAGGTGGGGGAATACTAAAAGAGGATCACGTCAAAAGTTGCTCTATTTACTCCAATGCTCTTTAAGAGTATGAGTATCTGAAGGACCTATCCAACGGTATCCATACTGAGTAATATGAGAAAGGCAGGGGAATACTCGGATAAGGAAGTAAAGCACAAAAATGACTCAAAGACTGTTTTAATACTCAGAATTTGATTTGTTTATGCTCAATGTCCACAAATTTTGTTTAGCAAGTTCTCCCAGAATTCAGGTATGAAAGTTAGCTCTTCACTTGGTAAATAATACGCTCTCAATACAAGATGGTTAACAATACCTCTAACTTTTACGAATTACAAATAAATGATAGCCATTAAAATCAAAAATAGTGAGATTTGTTAGAAGCACACTATCTCATGATAAATTGATGAATTTGCTCCATTTAATGTACTTTTTGTACAATCATTGTGTTGAAACTAACTTCGACAAGTCTTTAAGAATTTCAAATCTAGAAGAAGATGCCCAGCATATAGAAACAGCACCAACACTATTAAGTCAATCAAGGTCAGCAAGCAATGAAGGTACCTAATCAAAGTCAATCAGCCAGAACCTCAAAGAAATCTGCATAATAATTTAAAGTCAGTTGGCAAAAATTCCAAGCAATCAACACAAAGAATTCAAACATTCAAATCAAGCACCCAAAGATAAGAAATTCACGAGCAGTTATGGACTACAACATCAAAAGTGAGTAATAAAAGGATTATAATAAAATCCAAAAAATTTAACTTCTGCATTTGCATTTCGTTATATGCTACACAGTAGCTATAACATAAACCACAAATTCACTCTGTTATAAGCTACATGGTAGCTATAACTCAATTTCAAATTCACTTTGTTATATACTATATAGTAGTTATAACATCACTTCGCTAGATGTCCCATAGGGAATATAGTGAAATTTATCACATAGCTAGACATCCCACAGGGAATATAGCTAATTTCACTTCACTAAATGTCCCACGGGGAATATAGTGCAATCAGCTAGACACTACACAGTAGTTAGAGCATCACTTCGCTAGACGTCCAACAGGGAATATAGCAAATTTTATCACATAGCTAGACGTCCCATAGGGAATATAGCTAATTTCACTTCACTAGAAGTCCCACAAGGAATATAGTGCAATCAGTTAGACACTACACAGTAGTTATAGCATCACTTCGCTAGACATCCCACAGGGAATATAGTGAAATTTATCACATAGTTAGACATCCCATAGGGAATATAGCTAATTTCACTTCACTAGATGTCCCACAGGGAATATAATGCAATCAACTAGACACTACACAGTAGTTATAGCATCACTTCGCTAGACGTCCCATAGGGAATATAGCGAAATTTATCACATAGCTAGACATCCAATAGGGAATGTAGCTAATTTCACTTCACTAGACGTCCCACAGGGAATATAGTGTAATCAGCTAAACACTAAACAATAGTTATAGCATCACTGCTAGACATACTACAGGAACTATAACGCATTGGATAATCACTTTTTCACTAGACGTCCCATAGGGAATATAGTGCAATTACTTAGACACTACACGATAGTTATAGCATCACTGCTAGACGTTCCACAGGAACTATAGCACATCTTCAAATGACTTTTTTCACTAGACATCCCACAGGGATTATAGTGAAATTTCATTTAGCATTCTACATGATGTTGTACAGCATCATAAGCATCGATCACAAATATAGGTCTTAAGACACACAAGTAAGTATCATAACTCTTTACTTTTGAAATTGTGTGCTTATTTGCTTTGTGACAATTTGCCAAGCAAACAGCGACAAAGGGGGCAACTGTAAGCACCCAATTTCTGGATGATTTGAGTTTGGATGCGATAGAGGATCCAATGATGAAAATTGACTGGGAAATTAGATTTATTGGATATGATTTATTGGCTTTGAACTAAATTGTAAATTATTTTTAGTACCTATTTTTAAAATTTATTTTAATAATTTTTATAAAATAAATTTCTAAAAAAATTCAAAAACAAATAAAAATACAAAATTTTCAAAAAAAATAAGGTTGTTGGCCGAATGGGCCGAATGAATTTCAAATTGTAAGAGTGACCAACCAAAACATTTTATTTCCATCGGAAATATAGATTTCCGGTTTGAAAATTCACATTTTTGATCCGAAAATAAATGTCCCGTAATTTTTTATTTTTTTATTAATTGTTATTTATCTTTATTTTTTATTGGTTGTTTTTTTTATTAGATAAATATGTTAATAAATATGGTTTTTTTATTAGATAAAAAATAAAATAATTTAATTTTTTTATTTTTATCCTGAACCCTGTTAGGATACAGGATTAGTTCTTTTATAAATATCAAATTTTCTTTTCACAGAAAAAAAGGAGGCTTCCAAACTTTTAATTTTTTTCTCTGTTTTCTGATTTTTAGCGGTGAGCTAAAAAAACACAGTCCTCTCTCTTTGATTTTCAAGTACTTTTTCTTCTAGTTCATTACCATAATCAGATCCAGATAAATTAAAATCAAAGACAAAAACAACAAAAAGCCACAATCTTCCATCAATCAGTGATCATCTCTTCTGAGAGGAATCAATACTGCATCCATCAAATCATCTTTTCTTATACTCCTTTCTATTTTTAAAATTTTGTTTGATTATTTTTATTTTATTTTATTTTGATTTTATTTAACTCTTTGATTTTTATTTTGTTTAATTACTAATCTTTGTTTATTTATTTATTTTTTGTGTGTTTATGTTGATGATGGGTGGACTTATGTGAATACTGGGAAGCAAATTACACAACCAAAGTAAATGGATAGAAATATATTATTCTGACCATCATTTATTCGTCAACCATTTTTTTGTTATTTAGTACAATTTTTTTTCTTTATTCTTTTGTGCACTATCTCTCATACTTTTATTCTTCTTTATTATTTTGCTTTTCATTTGTTTGTGTTATTTATTTTCTATTTTGTTGCTTTTCTATCTTTATTTGTTTATTTCTTTGATTTGTTTTTATTTTAATTTTAACTTTATTTCATTATTTTATTTAATTTTCTTTGATTATTATTTTAATGCATTCTAATCTTTTTTTTTAATTCTTTGTGTTTCATGTTCCAGTGGTGATGATGAACATGTGATTGAACCAAGGAGAACTCATGAAGATCCATAGAATGTCATGGGTTAAATTTTGTATTTGAACGTAGTTTTAAGGGTTTCTACTTATTTTATTTTTTATTATTTTGTTGATTGTATTATTTTATATTTTTATTTATTTGGCTTTTTGGGGTTGTAATTAATTTTTATTTTTATTTTCAGTAGATCATTATAATAGCCCCGATAGTAGGAATATAGTGTAACCTTTAATTTTTTGCACCATTAAAATTAATTAGTAAATTAGGTTCATCTGGTAAAACTTTAATAAAATCAATGGTGGCTTTAGATTAATTTAGGTTGCATGTAAATAATTAGGATTATAAATCACAGAATGTATGTATTGATTATTTATTTCATTGTTTGAATTATTTTTATGTTTCTATTTTCTTTTTATTCGTTTTGGGCCTCAAGCCCACGTTTAGGTTGAATTCACTAATAATAGGCCTGTTTAAAATTTTGTTAGGTTTAATTAATTAAAATGAAATTAGGCCCATCAGGTTAATTTAAACTTTAGGCCCATCTTTTTAATTAATAAAATTAACGTAGACTTAGCTTAACCCATTATAGCATTTCCTTTAAAATAAATAGATTTAGGATTACTTCATTTAATTAAAATTAATTAGAACTAGGCCCACTAATTTAACTTTCTTTCCTATTAAAATTTGTAGAATTAGGATCACATTTTTTAGAATTAAAATCAATAGATTTAAGCTCACTAATTAAAATATAGGCCCACCATTAGTTCTATTATACTTGTAAATAAAATATGTAGATTTAGCTAACTTTAAATTTAAAACCAATTTAGATTAGATTAATTTAGGGACGTTGCACCTTGTGAATGCATTTTTTATGTACTCTTTCATGACAAGTTGCCTTAGAGTTAGAATGTATGCTAAATTAAGGTTTAATATGAAATTGCATGTAATTAGAGAAAAAGATAGTAATTCATAAACTAATTCTAAATGAACACGAGACTGAAAGAAGTTGGTATTCCGCACCCAGAATTTCCTAGTTGTGGTGTTAACTCTCTTTTAGAGAATCGAGTTACCACCACCTTCGATTTGTCCCAATTATTACCCTGGGTGGCGACTCCTTTTCTCCATGCTATGTCTTTGTAATATGGTTAGTGTGTTCCCTGGAGCCCTGAGCTCAAGCAGTGTCGTGGTTGCTAAAATCTTGGACGCGCGCTAAGCCCCATCGTCTACATATAGGTTGCATTCGATATAAACAATAACCTATTAGGTGCTTTCTTAGTTGAGAGACATTAAAGCAACTAGTATTGATTAAAAGGTTGGTACTTTAAATTAGGTTAATCGAACACTTAGTGAGTGAGAGCTGTAAATCTAAGATGTCAACCAACTTGGTTAATTGTAGGAATGTCCAAGAGCAAAGCCTATGATTCTTTAGATACCTTCGAACTGGATTAAGGTTAGGCTTGGCTTAGGTGTTAATTGATATTAAGAAAAGGTTGCATTGGTAATAAGAACCCTAGCTCTTTAAATTGATTATTATTTAATTCATATTTCTTGTGTTTAATTTTAGTTTAATTTAAAACACCATTTTTCATTGTTTAAACAAACAACAACAATTAGTATTACAGTACTCAATTTGTAATCCTTGTGGGATCGATTTTTAATTACTACTTATACGATTTTGTAAACTTGCGAATTCCCATCACTAATAGTCCCAGGTGGTGTCCATATGAATAAACCTCATTTGAGGGCATATCAAAGAAAGCAAATATCCTGTTGAGAAACTGCATGTCCAGTTCAGGAAGAGCAATCATAGCAGTAAAATCCAGTGAACATCCAAAAATAGCAACATATTCTTTAAGTAATGGACACAGCTCTTGTCCATTAAATTTGATGACATAATCTCTAGAATCCCAGAAAGTAGCAGCAGCATGAAGGAAATTGTAGTTATTCTTAAGATGATTAAGAGATTTCAGCAATTTGGCATGGAAAGGAAAAAGTCAGTTCCAATCATTCCCCTTAAGGTTCTTGAGAAAGTTCTTGAGCAGCTGAAGAGTAGTTTGAGTCATGGTGGAAATACAAAATAAAGGAGTGAAGAAAATAAGCCCTTTTAAGTCCTTATATAATAATAAAAGACAAATCAGGATGGGATACGGATTCTATTTGATAATAGGATTAGGATCAAATTAAAAGATTATAGTTAATTAGGATTAGGATAAATAAATAAAATCCTACTTATTTATTTATTCCTTTTAGCTTTTTAACCTAAAATTTGATTCAAAGAAAAGAGATTCAAAACCAAAATTCACTCAAAGTCAACAGGACAGTTTAGTAATATATATCAGTATTCAGAATAGTGCAGAAGTGAAAAAAGTCAGATAACAAATTATAAGCACACTAGAAAGATAGACAAAAAAATAATAGGAAAAGCAGTCTGCTCAATGCAATCAGTCATCCCGAGCTCTAGTATCTAGCTAAGGACTCTATCCTGTAGTCGAATAATCATGTTGATATGAAGTATTCGGAGCTCTAGCAGTCAAGGTCCCAACACTATAATCACTGAAACCCAAATCAGCAAGCTGCCAGCAAAGCCTCTCATTCTTACGCTCCAAGTCCCTAATGTATCTCTGTTGCATTAAAAAAAGTTAGAATCATGCATATCATTCATATCACACATACATTTTCATATTTTGTTATGAAATAATTACTCTCCAACTGTCTATAACCTACATGGTGAATAATCTTTAAGATGAGGAAAGTCCATATAAGTACTCTACCTGTGTCCGGGGAACCTGCATTGTAAATACTACTAATATCAATATCAAGCATTTAGCTTGTACAGGTAAAAATAACCAATCACACTCATATAAGAAGCATCTAGAGGAGAGCAGATAAGAAGCAGAACACCATTGAAATATACATGTTGCTTAATAGGAGTCTGGACTATAGGTGCCCAGTAATGACCGATCATGAATAGAAATATCACAAAGAGTGGCACTCATCAAAGTCTCACCTCGACCAGTGTTAGTATACTGAGCATAGGACCCCTGCTCAATCCCGTACTTGGTCCTCTTAGTCCTAGGATCAATCTCAGCCTCCTCTTATATAGTCTCATCATCAACATGTGAACCAACTCTCTCAACCTAAAAAGAAAGGAGCGAATGTTAATAATAACAACCAAAGAAGTGAAAAGAAAAGTTGATAAGAGTCAAAGCTCCTCTAAGTATATGGGAACCTGCTCTAAAAGGTTCTCTTAAATGTACTGGTGGTAGTCTCAAGAATGCTCAAGTAGAATTGAGGCATTATATCCCCCTAGAGCTACTCACAGCTCTGGACCAGTCAACTCACAACTCCATAACTTTAAGGAGGGTATAGAAGAAAGGATGCATCGTCAAGAAAGTCTTGCATACTAGCGATATACACACTCTCCCAAATACCATATCTTGCAACCATATCCAAGAAGCAAAATCCTCATGGTCTAGAGTCTAATAGCAGCGGCCATGAAATCATACCGCTAAACATCCTTAGCATCGTCAAGCCAAACAAACTTAACCTGCAATTCATAAATTTAATTAGTTAAATTTAATTTAACTTTTACAGTTTTTGAGGTACCAATAATTGAGTTTTCTTACCAGGTCCCACTCCATGGTGTTCAGCTGCATTTAATAAGTCTGAAGATCGTGCCTGATACTAGAAAGGCGAGAAGAGCCTCATCTCTATATCGAAGGAAAGCTCCTGTCGAGGCTAATAGCACTAAAGCCTCGAATCAATCCAATCTCAATGCTTTAAATTTGTAAAGAGGAAGAAAACAGTCAAGATAAGATAAAGAAATTATAGATAGCTACAGAAATCAAAAGAGATGAGAAAACATACATGCAAAATGTGCCAAAAGCCACACATCGTGATAGCACCTCTGCAAACAGTGTCGATCCTATAGTAGAGATAGGTGAGTGCTGCAGAACCCCAGTTAAAGGTAGCAACTCGACTAAGGTCTCGAAGAGGACTAAGAAGGGTAATGCTGACCTTATGACCAATCTCATAAAAGAGGGTAGTACCTCACAATATCAGTAGGAAATATCTCGCCTTCTGAATGATCTGGCGAGGTATAGTGGTAGGCAATCTTTTAAAACCCTAAGCGAGAGATTAAAGCAACACATTCTTCTAATTCTTAACGAACCCGAGCAAGTCACAAACATATTGGCTCCTAGCATCTTCAGGAAAGTTGCAGTAGCTAATGTCAAATGGGACTAGGGTACCTCCAAAGGCAATCCCAGTGATAGCAGAAAAACTCATTGGGGAGATAGTAAGCTCACCCACATTAGTGTAGAATGTGTGGGTTGTATCCATCCACCTCTCTATCAATGCAAAGAGGGAATAATGATCCGATCTACCTCGAGAACTCGGGTGATCGGCAATAAAGTGTCTAAAATCTTATGCCCAAATATACTCTGTCACCTCTCCAGACAGGCCGTGAAATAACTCCCGGGCCAAATGGAACCTACCCAAAAACTTCAGTAGTTTTTAAATGAAATTTAGAAACAACAAAATCATTCTTTAATTTTTTCATATTTATATCGCATTTGTTTTCATTATCATTACTTGCATTTTATATATAAAAAATTGAAAATTTTTGAAAATTTGAAAAATTGCATAAAATCAAAAATTGAAAAAAAACCAATTGGAATTCTACATTTTTTATCGTAAATCAGAAATACATAATTCCGATCAAAATTATGGAAATTCGATCAGAATCCAGAAATTCGATTGGTATTCCAAATTGTTAATCAAAAATCTAGACATCGGATTGGACATGCTCACTAAGCTGATTTGATTTTTTATTTTTAATTAATGTTTAAATTCAATTTTCATTCTAAAACTTAATTTTCATTGATTGATTTTGCTAACCATCTTCAATTTATGAATGCATGTTCAATTTTTGCATGATTCAATCTAATTTCAATCACTAATTAGACTGAATAAAATTAAAATTTTGTGAAATAAAATAGAAGGAAAGAATGTGTACCTCATCACCAGCATTAGAGCATTTGTGAAGCTCCAGACGAGTCAAGGGAAGGATCATTGCACCCTTCTGAAGTCCCAGATAATTTTGTGGGAAATATGGGGCCAGGATAGCTGAATCAACTGCACCAAAGGTACTAACACGTGGCCTAAATGGCCGATGAGCCATAGGAACGAATCGATTCAAATTTGGACGTCAAACAAAGAAGAAATCAAGAAAAGAAGAAATCAAAATAATAAAAAAAAAGAATAGGAAAAAAAATGATGTTCAGGAAAAGAAAAGAAAGGAAAGTTTATATTAAAGTGGTAAATATCCACTTTAATCCTTCCAACTTGACTTACAAATAAGTCCACAAGTTTTCTTGTAATTTAGTCCAAAATTACAATTCAATTAAGAAATTTATTCCTAATTAATTTCAAAAAATAGTATGATCATAAAATTAATTTAATAATTCATGGAATTATTAAATTCTCAGCACAAATGCACAATTAGTTGGTGCAAAGTTTCAAAATTTTGGTCAGTCTGAAAATGCAAAAAATTTTATTTCTGTATTTTGCATACATTGCACACATTTTTTTTATTTGCTACATAATAGCTATAACATCAATTTCGATCATGCTCAGTTATAAGCTGCACAGTAGCTATGACTTGATTTCAAAATTCACTTTATTCTATGCTACACAGTACCTACAATACAAATTTCAATTTTACTTTGTTAGACACTACACAGTAGTTATAACAAAGATTCAAAATCTTTTGCTATATGCTCTATAAGACCTATAGTGTAATCACAATTAGCTAGACACTATACATTAGTTATAGCAATTCACTTTGCTAAACGTTCCACAAGAAATATAGCAAAATTATCACATCACTAAACGTTCCACATGAAATATAGCAAAAATCACAGTCATTAGATGTTCCATAGGAAATATAGTGCAATTAGCTAGACACTACATAGTAGTTATAGTGATGTTATGCTAAACATCCCATAAAAATATAGCGAACACACATATTTCACTAGACGTTATAGTGAATTCTAACACGAATCTGCAATTATTCACAAACGAAGAGCCTCACAGCACAGGTAAGTATCCTAACTCTTTTCTCAAAAATTATGTGTTTATCTGTTTTGCCACAATTTTTCAAGCAAACAGCGACAAGGGGGGCAACTATAAGCACCCAATTCCAGGATGAGCTGAATGTGGATGCGATGAGGATCCGATGATGAAAATTTAATCGAAATTAGTCTATTGGATTTCGATTCTAGAATCTCAAGACTTAATTGCAAAGTTTTTAAGACCTAATTATAAAATTTTTATGTTCTTTTATGGGTCAATTTGTAAATTAAACAAAGTTTAAAAAGGGGGGCCAATATGTAAATTCTATATCGAAATGGTGTAATTCCGACTAGAATTACACATTTCCAATTAGAAATGTGGAATTCTTATTAGAATTCCATATTTCTTATTGAAAATGTATAATTCTTATCGGAATTGCACTAATCTGATCGGCATCCATCTTGATTTTGTAATTTTTTTAATTTTAGAAAATATTTTTCTAAAATTTGATTGGTCCAAATTTAATAAAAGATAAATAAAAGAGATAATATTTGTTCTTTCAATAATAAGTACTTTTTAAGAGATAAAATGTGATTTATATCCTGTGATAATCACTGGAGATGAGTTACGTAATTCAGTTTTTTTGAGTTTCTCTATAAAAACTCTGTGTTTTGGAATAGTGAGGGGGGTCTTCGGCTAAAAAAAATCAGAGAGCTTCTTCTCCTTCTAAAGAAAAACACAAAGAGTTTCAAAAAAATTGTTACGTTCTTTCTCAAAAACAACACAATTTTCAAAGCCTGAGAATCAATTCAAACCACAGACTCAATTTCATACTAAAAAGGCATTGAATCAAACACTTTGAGAAGCAATCAAACAGCATCTTCACTCCATTCTATTCTCCTTCTTTTCTTTTTTATTCATTTTATTTCAAATTTATTTTTATTTATTTCTTTTAGAATCTTTTTTAATCATTTTCTTATTTTCTTGTGTTTTTTATAGCAATAGAGGGTGAACTATAAACACAACGTGATTGAACTAAAAACCAACCAATGAAGGTCCATGGTAATTCTTGTTAAATTACGTAGTTTTTTTAGTTTATTTTATTTGTTTTGTGCTTTTGGTTTGATTTTGTGTTTTAGTCATGGTAATTAGATTGTGTATTTAATTTTAGGCATGTATTTAATTTGTATATAGGTTGTAATAACCCCAATAGTGGGAATACAGTGAAATTAATTATTTTTCTGCACTTAAAATTAATTAGTAAATTTGGTTCAATTTGGTAAAACCCTAATAAAATCAATGGTGGCTGTAGTTAATTTAGGTTGCATGTAATTAAAATTAGGGTTAGAAGATCACTATATGAATGTTACTGTGTGTTTATTTGGTTTATTTAGGCTTTTTTTTTTTATGTATTTTATGTTTTTATTCGTTTTGGACCCCAAGCTCACTTTAGGTTAAATTCATATAAAATAGGTTTTTTAAATGGTTTTAGGTTTAATTAACTTTAAAATCAATTTAGGCCCATTTTTCAGTTAATTAAAAGTTAACATAGACATTAGCTCAGCCCACTAAAAACATTCTTTTAAAATAAATAGACTTAGGATTCATTTTATTTAATTAAAATTAATTAGAATTAGGCCCACTAATTTATTTCATTTTCCCTTAAAATTTGATAGACTTAGACCCATTTCTTTAGAATTAAAAATGAGATCTTTACATAAATAGACCAAAAACCAAAAAAACTTTAAAAATGTTATTGACTTGAAAAACTTTCAAAAATATTTTTTCAAACTTTTTTCTTTCAAATATAGCTCACTCTCCTTGCCATTAGGGTTGTCATTTTTTTCCAGTATTTTTTTCTTTTTTATTGATTTTTTCAAATTTTTTACTTTATACTTTTTTTAACATTTTATTTATTTTCTTTTTTTTCAACAATTTTTTTGCTTTATACTGTTTTTATTTATTTTTTCTCAATATTTTTTGGCTCAATACTATCTTCATCTATTTTTTCTCAATATTTTTTTCTCAATATTTTTTTC
>CATIWM010085282.1:0-11279 GCA_949671775.1 Mallotus repandus | reverse complement strand
TCAAACAAAGGGAAGGAAACAATAAAGGTAAGTGAATAATTTAATGTTCTATGTAAATATAACACTTAAAAATAAATAATTATAAATTTATTTGTTAAGTTGATTGGATAAGATAAATATTTATGTTCTAATTGGTAGATGCCGAATTTTTATTATTGTGATATTTGATTGTTGTGTTGATGATTGTTTGTTGTTGGGATGAGATTGTAATGTGAATGAATTTTGCTAAAATTCAAGTGCCCTGTTCAGTATAGAATAGCAGACTTGCTTGAGCTATATCTGGAGTTTTATAACCCCAAATTGGGTACTGTTTGTTCCTCTAAAAACTTTGAGATGTTATCTACAAATTTGATAGATAGGAAGCTTAATTTTTCTTTTTTGATTGCCAAATTGGGCAATACTTTTTATTGGTTAATTTTGTTGACAGCTTGACCATGGTAGAATGTTTTTGATGTTTCTCTTTATATGTATATCCAATTGATGTGAAATTAGTTGAAAATTAATCTAGACTCATAATAATATTGATCTGAAAAATATGGATTTGATAGTCATAATATGAAAATTTTGGTGTATTTTTGAATTTACACTGTCAACTCTACCATGTTGGAAAATGGTATATTATTTTTTTTGTTATATATTACGGGAAAGATATTAATTTGCTTTATGGAGTGATATGTGATGCATTTAGTTGATGATGAGTTGAATAAAGTGTTGTGATAGAGCTGTGATTTTCGATGTGTATGTAAATATAAGAAATATGGTTGAATGAATATGAGGACGCGATGCTACTTGTAAATGATGTCGAGCTGTGTGCGATATGGAATCCTCTTTATATGTAGTAAAACGGCTAAAAAAATATACAAAAAATATATATATTTATGGCAGGGCTGTGTGCATATGGGGATCCATGATTTATTAAAAAAAATTGAATTATATATAATTCACAAGTACATTATTGTCCAGAAGAAAATACTATGCTATAATATTTATGTGCATTTTAAAAGTTTATAGTTAATTATTAAATAGATTGGTGATTGATAATACCATATGTTGACGTGTTATGTTTTCATAGGATATTATATTGTTCATTTACTGAGTTGCAGGCTCACCCCTCTGCATTATTTTTCAGGATTAAAAGAAATTAGTCGGTCTTGGAGAAATATTTGCATCAGATACACTAGCATTGTGTCAGGTGGGTTAGCAGGAGGTTATCCTCAGTTTTTCTTAAACGTCGCATGTTTAGTGAATTTTCATGTCTTGTATTAATGCTAGCACATTGTATATATATAATATAAAAAAAGATATGAACTGCTTGAAATTGTGAGCTTGTTGGTGTGTAATATGTGTTAGATATATGGAATTATGAATTAAAAATTTTACATTAATAAATATATTATGTGTTAGTCATGGGCGAAGATTGATGATAGCATTAATTTCAGCTGATAAAGAATTTGAATCTACTTCAATTAAAATTTGCAATTCAAAAGTTGAAGATATCATGTCCCCATCAATCTTGCTTTAAAAGCAACTATATATAAAGTTTGAAGATGATATAGTCTTTAATGTGTTATTTGTATTTTTAAGAAATGTTTATTTTGCTTTAAATTATATTTTCATTTTAAGCCAAGATTATACATTTAAAATATTATATTTTTTTATATTTTTTATTTAAATTACATGTAAAATAATTTTTTCTCACTAAATTCAAAAAGTAACCAATTTCAACATATTATTACATATAACTTCATTACACATTTTAAACTAACATATTTTTAATAAAAAGTATCGCGCGAGCCACACACTTAGATTCCAAGGTTCGCATTTATAAGAAAGGCTCAAGAATGAAACAATAGCATATAGCACAACCATATATTTCATAATACTTAGATTCCAAGGTTTGCATTTATAACAATATCATTATTGCACGATAGTTTTATCAAATACCAAGAATTCTCTAATACATTTAATGTTACAGGAGAAGGAAAATATTAATAAATTACACAAGGTAGACTGATTAACCAATGAAATAACTACTTTTATGTTCCAAGGAATAATACACGAATTGAATAAATACTATAGGCAAAATGCAAAACCATATTGAACAAATACAGTGAAGGTTGTAACCCACCAGATAATTCCAAGCGAATTAAGCCCCAAATCCTGAACTTCGATTAGCCATTCCTGAATAGTCAGCTCCAAGGGCGGTCCCAAGGTAGTGAGAAATAGAATGCGTTAAGAAGCTATCGAGGACTTCTATCAATCAGTTGCAGTCATCCAGCAAATACCAAATCATCATCAACATTACATATGGTTATCTTACTGTCTTGGCCCGTTTCATTCCAGCAGTGTTGAAGGGTGACATACTAGGGCTCATGCTTGGACTCATGCTAGGACTTTCCTCCCTTAGTGTACCGTTTAGCATTGCCAATTCCCTTAACTGCTGCTTTTTATAGTGATCCAAAGATTCATCCTTCAAGAGAAAGCAGTGTAGTTAATACAAGACAATAAAAGAACAATGTAACAGCAGAAAGCAAATAGAACTCCAATTCCAAAGCAGAAACTATTAGAACATTCATGTCCATACCACAGGCTTCAAAAGGCTTTGTAGTATAGTTACAGCGTGTTCCACGCGGGCATCTACTATATCCTCTGGGAATTCAGCCTCCACTAACACATGCAGTGGCTCATTGAGGTGCTCATATCCAGGTTTATCTTTCAGTTTCTCCTCCTGAAAGAAAAATAGCAAGTTAATTATGAGATTCAAAGAAATTAAACAAATATAAGAATGCACCCTGCAGAAACTGAGATCACTGTGAAGATGCAACCCCATCACGGCAACATCTTATTACTTCATTACAAATAAATGTTAGCAAGCAAATCCTCAAAAAAATAAGAATGCAACTGCTAAAGCAATGAAATCACAGAAAAGAGGCCACAACTTGGAAAAGAACCCTTCTGCAAAATAGATCACCAAACTTTAGGAATGAATTTTTTTAACAGTTTCTGACAGAAAAAAATACTGTAACTTTTTGACAGTTTTTCCCCAGCATCAGCAGAAAAACAACAATCATCACATCACTGTGTTGTTGTAATTTTCTTCAATAACTTGAAAATTGAAAACCTTCTTTTTGTTTATGTTAAGGTGCATGGTTCAGTGAATCAGGAAGATGACAATAGCAAGGATGAAATTCCCACTTTTATCAATCCAGCATAACATCTAAGCAACCGCCAATAGCAAAGACATGTTTGAAAAGAACAACTGTGATCTACGACAAGGAGCACAGAGTGACCCTTGGGTAGTGCAGATAATTGAAAAAATCAAAACACCACGAAAGAAAACCCAGACCCTGAGAACACTGAAACAAATAATTTTAACCAAACTCAGTAGCTTCGTACTACACTCAAAAGATGAAACTATACGTGGGAATATTACATGGTTCAAAAAGAACTATGTAGAGTGCAAAAGGAAAAATCATTAAGCATCAACAAAGTTGAAGCCAGCAGAACAAAGCAGTGGAAACAAAGTGGATCAAGTTGAAGAGGCATTTTTATAAATATTTGTCCACGGCCTCATTTAAGGGAAAGCCCAATAATTGTGCTACAGTATTAGACATTGGAGATGGTGTATTAACCTGAGTGAAATAAGTGCACCTTAAATCATTGTCTGTACTGAAGATGAATTATTTGTTTATGATGGTTATATCATGAGGTGGAGGTGGTGCTTGAAATGGCTAAAGTTTTAATGGGAAGAATGTTTGAGATGGAAAGAAGTAAGAGATGCTTCCATAAGCAAGCATGTCCGTGACCACTGTTCCATCTTTCAGGCTCCAGAAGACATACCATTTGTCATTTGTTTTTTCACTTCAACTCTTCTGACTGGCATGGCCATTTCCACCCAAAATTGGATTGAATAGAACAGCAAAATAAAGGTTAAAGAACAGTATTAACTGCAATATACTTGAGGACTTGGTGTAATAATTAACTAGAGCCAAGCAAAAGTAGGCTGCTTTTACTGTGTCCAGACTTCTCTTGTGCATGATGACCTTAACCATCTCCACTACATATTTCAGCAATATAAAATTCAATCTATTAAATTAAATAAATATGAATACTCCATAAAACCATTCTAACAATTTACTGTCGACGTGACAGAGCATGAGCATCATCCTACTCAGTTTACTTTTACTAATTAGTCTGTACACATGCTAGAAAGGACAGGCATTCACAAGTGTTCTACAATCATAAAAACAATCCAGAAAATGTGGGCTAATGCATAAGCTGAAATTGTGTCCCATAGCTCATCTCACGTGAAAAGCACAAAATTTTACCAACCATGAGCAATATTAATATCCAATGACAAGTAAATGTAAGGAAGTTCTGTAATGACAACTTCAATAAACAATTGCTATGGCTAATTTAGTGATAAAAGCTTCCATAATTACATAAATGATGCACTGAAGTTTAAATATAGAACTGTAAAGGAAGATACACATCACCATTAAATAATGTTGAGGAAGACCTATTTGTGGCAACACCTACAATTTAACATGTTCTTACTTCAGCAGATTGGATTAAGATTAAAACAGACAAAATAAGACAGAAGTAATTATTCACTTATCAATAAAAAATGTTATGTACTAAATGAGGATGCATCTTAACTAGACAGAATATATACACACACGAATGCAACCAGCAGCTCCAGAATGAGTGAATGACAATACTAATATTGCATCAAGAAATTATCATAACAAACAATAAGTACATATCATAAAAACTCATACCTTTACAGAATCCTTTACAGATCCTTTTCCTCTTATATACACCCTGCATTCTGTCATGGCTTCAACTCTTTTCAAGGAGTTTCCACGTGGTCCCAATATCCGGCCAACAAAATTATACTGCCAACCTTTTGAATTAGACACTATTAATGATTCTCAACTTTTGAAACAATATAAACAAATTGACTTACACTGGGATATTCATCAACAGGGACATCAAGCCTAATTACTTTCTTTACAACTGGTGTGGTTGGGATTCCCTGGACCCCAGGCCACCCGATGGAAGCAGCCTGAAGTGAGGCCATCCTTTGAAAATGTCCATTTTCCTGGAGCAATACAAATGTTGCTCACTTAATATTTTTAAAATATTTTGTCAGATATTACAGATAAAACTTTCCTCAGTGCTCCTGTAGAAAGATAATATATTGTATGTTTATCTCTATTGGGAAATAGGAGATTTATGTCTAAAATATGATTGCAAAAGATCATGTGAAAGATACACAAGGATGGAAGGATGAAACAGAAAATTACAAATGCACAACTGCACCAATAACTTCACAAAGTGAATAACCTGATTTTCCCCTTCATACAGTATCCCCTAACTATTCGCATGCCTGCAAGAAATTTATCCATTCTTTTCTTGCAAACAGACCACAGCACTGAAATTGAAAGGTATCCTCGGACATACACAATGGATGGCAATTTGAACTCAAGAGTCAAGATCCCTTTAGATAAGAAGTGCAGCAACCATTTAAATTATATGAAGCTACAACCATCCCATAAATGTTATTGAAAGGTTAGTTGAGGAAGAAAAAAAACTCAAGTAAAAGCTTGTATCAATCAATTTAACCTCCTCATGATGGGAAATTCCAGCTCTACACTTGCCTTTTCATTATAAAGCACATGCATGAATACAATGAGGTTGCAAGAATAAATGAAATTGTCAGATGTGAAGACTTATTTATATTAGCAAACAGGAAATTCCTTAATAAGTACAATTAAGATAGAAGATTATTCTGAAATTGCTTTGAGGGATAACCAATCAATTCAAACACAAATTTCATAATTTCAGATTTAATATCATAAAATGATGCACGCCAGGTAGGGGTGAGCATCGGTTTGAAACTGAACTGACACCTTACCAGAAATGTAAACTGACACAGAACCGAAGTTTAAGTCAGGTTTGCGGTTCGATTTTGGTTAAGCAATATTATCATTAAAAAATTAAAAAATATAATTTATGCAAAATCCATGGGTGGTGTGGTGGAAAGCACTTGCTAAAGGATTGTTGGAGACCTAAATTCGATAACCAGCTACCTCAGTTTTCAATTTTTTTTAAACTCTCTTCACAAATAAGAGGAAAGAAACATGGGAAAAAAAATATTGTAAATGCTCAGATTTGAAACCAGGACCTTAAATTGGGAAGAAAAGGCACACTGATACATATCTGCACCGTGTATACACACACACACACACATATATATATATACATATATATCTTTCGGTTTTTTTTTCAAGTGTCAGTGTAACTGAATTTTTTTGTTTTGAAAAATCATGAACCAAAACCAAACTGAACTTTGTCCAGTTCCATTTTCCGGTCTAGTCAGTTTTTGCTCACCCCTAATGCCACCAATCAGCTAGCAGCCTAGCACATAAGGCTATATATTGCATTCAAACAACATTAGCCATTATTGTGCACAGTACCAAGAGAATCCAAGGCAGGTATGAAAAATACAACTTGCATTACCTCTGCTGGCATCCGCGGCCATGATTCGAAGTCCATTGGTCTTCCATTTGTCTGTTGACCTAATGCCCTATATGGACTCTCATGCTCATATCTTTCATGATCTCCAAACCCCTGACCAAAGCCTGACACTCGTCGGATTTCTGCAGGTGATAGAAAATTAAAGCAAGTAAATATGAAATGTTCAGGAATGACATAAAACTAAAAGTTAGTCTCCAGCAAAGTATTGCAACATGCACACATTGTTTAGCTTCTAGAAGGCTGACACTACAAACCACTAGCTGGCTGGTTTGTGTTCCAAGGTCCAAAGACAATAAAGGTTTTGAAAATTTTTAGTAGATCCACTGGTTTGTGTCACTTGAATGTCTACAAGTCCAAACAGACAAGAGAAAACACATGGAAAAACAAGAGTACAAGACAGCTGACTAAAGAACATGTATTTAGGTACACATATCAAGTTGAAAAAATACTGCACAGATATGAAACACACTTCCATTGAGTTAGAGAAAAAATTGGTATATAATGCTTATGAAAATCATTTGCATGGTAACATGTGTTTGGGTACACATCAAGTTTTAAAAAAATTCTGCACAAATATGAAATACACTTCCATCAAGTTAGAGAAAAAAATTAGTAAATGATTATTTGCATAAGCAAACATCAAGCTTTGTAACATTGCTCACTCAAAAGCAGGCGTCAAATCAGTGATGATAAAAACAAAGTTTCATGGATAAAATACATTGCATAGAATACCAAAAGCTATGATTCAATAACCTTGATTAAGAAGCCTGCTACAATGTGGTAGAACCTGGATAAAAGGTACCAATTTTTGCCTCTCCGCCAGCAATTCAGCCAAGTATCTGCCACCATAAGAATGGTAAAAATGTCAAATCTTATATATAATGCATTGCAACAAAAATAAAAGGTATTCAAGCAATTGCAAACAATTTTTTTTTTCTTTTGTAAACCAGCATTTTGGATGTTCAGGATGAAGGAAATTAGCAAACACTGTAAAAATTGAATAAATATTACCTATTCAAAAAAACATAATTTCCAACTGCCAAAACGTTTCTTTTTATTAGTAAAATACCCTACTCTTGTGATGTATAGGGGCCATAGAGAAGGGAACAGCTCCTGCACACTTAGAGATTTTTAGAGAGACCAAGACAGAAGCTAAAAACTACTCATTAGATCTCATATGGCATATTGCAAAAGGACAAGAAGTTGTATCCAGCATTTCTCTTAAATCCCAAAACCAAAAAGACTTGAAGGATGTTTTTCGATTTTGATACTAGAGTAACATAACTTATCATGTTTTTACTATTCCTGCACATCCACGGTTCCACACCAATACCAGCGTCCCGAAATCAATTATCATCCCTTTCTCTTTAGAACAGACATGAAATATCCTTTTACTTCCATTTTCCCTTTCCTTACTACCACAAAAGGAGACACATAAAATGAAGATCACATCAGGAAAGCAGAAGTCCAGAACAACTACGACAGTAACACCCGATAAAAAATGAAGCAAAATCGAGGATGGCAACAGACAATTGACAATAAGACACCCATCAAACTTGCAGAACATGCTACGATGACTGAATCAATAATTCAAATATCTAAACACCAATCATAGCACCAATCATGAGACTAATCAAACCACAAACCCATCAAAGGCTGAAACCACAATATGCATCCAAACAATTGGAAAAAAAGAAAACCCACAAACACAAACGCAACAAAAGAACTAAAAACTACACAAACAAGCATAAACAATTAAGCATAGAGTAACAGTACTTCAAAACAAACCTTTCACGATCTGAAGGAAGAGAATTGGACCTATGAGGAGAAGCCTGGTGGGCTCCAGATGGAGGGTATTGGAAGAAACTCCCAGGAGTAATTCTCTCTCCCATCATATATACACCCAATAAAAGATTGCTCTTTTAATAGCTGCAAAATCAAAACTCAAGTACCCAAGTCAAAACACAAGAAACAAACCAAAACCCAATAAACATACCACATAGATACAAATTAAAAAAGACATAAAAGAGCTCAAAAAAAGAGAAAACTTACTGGATGGGGATGCAAGGAGAAAGGGGGATTGATACCCAGAACAAAAAAAGATAGGAACTTGGTGAAAAAGGGGCAGAGGTTCAAGAGTCTAAAGACTGCTAGTGCTGCTCCTTTTTTACTCTTTAGCCTCTGCCCTTTTTTTTTTTTTTTTTTTTTATTGAGAGGAGGAAGGAGTGCAAGAGAGTGTTAAAGACCAAGCCCTACTCAAAGAGGACTCTTAGATCCTTTGCTTCGCTGTATTTATACCACACATTGGATCTTTCCTGTTTTTCTTTTGTTTTTTTCCTCTTCCAAAAAAAAAAAAAACAAAATGCAAAAATGAAATGAATTCAATTCAATTTGAATAGCTTTCATATTTATTTTTATTTTCATTTTTCATTTCTTTTGTTCTTGCTTGTCGTTGTCAGATGATGGGTGCCGTGGGCAAATATCTGTTGTTGGCCTTCATTTTTCGATAGGCTTAGATACGTACTTAAATGCATACATATCTTCTTCTCCACCTCCAACAGCATCTGCCGAACCTTTGGTTGAAAATGGTGGACAGACACTCACGTTACAGGCTGCAGCTAGCAGCTAGTAGCTTCTTGTTGATATTTGCAGTCAGCCCATGAACCTTAGCAACTGTCTCGATAGATTTCGGCCTGTGGGACATGAAGATGCTTGTGAAGCTTTGGGCTATAAGCCTCGTCAATGGGCCATTCTACTTCGGGTGCAACAACCAGTTTCATTTTGAAGGTTAGGCTTCGGCTTTTTTTAATAAAAAAAAATTATGTTTTACTATTTAGAAAAATACTAGTTGTGAATCTATATTTTGTTAATATATATAAATTGATAAAAAAAATTAATTATTTTAGCAATTTTTATTTTTACTTTTTTTTATTTTTTAATGATAAATTATAATTAATTTTTAGTAAATGGATAAATTATTTTTTAATTTGTATTATTTTTTACTAAGTTAATGTCAATATTAATTTTAATAATTCAATAAATGATTAATAAGTTAGCCACTTTACTAATTTTATTAATTTTAAGTTTTGGAATAATTATTTTCTATAAAATAATTAATTTAAGATGAATATTTTATGAATTAATCAATCTATTTTATTTTATCTAATTATTAAAATTAACTTTAATATCAATTCAATAAAATCATAAATTTGAAGTTAATTTCATTAAATATTCAAATACAGGCAAGAAAGTGATACAATTACTATTTTTCTTCAAATGCGTTTTAAATTATAAAATTCAATTTCTAACATTATAATATTTTTTGTATTTAATTTTTTTATTTAAATTATCGATATTTAAAGTTACTAAACTCTGACCAATTCAATTTGATTCAAATAAAATAAATAAAAGTCTCCAAACAATTAATTTAACACCATTATGTGCACTACCACTTAAATCCAACACATTGTTTGAAAGAGTTTTCAAAAAATATATTAATATGCAAAGTTCAAATTTTTGACGTTATGAATTTATTTATTTATTTATTTTCAAAAAGGGTCTTAAAATATCTGAATATATATTAAAATTAAGCTAACTCAAATATTTTTTGTGATAAAATTAATTTTGACTTCTTTTTTTTTTAATCGAACCAAATTGAATCGAGTTTTGACTAGTTCATGCTTGATTTATTTATAATCGTCAAGCTCGCTATGTCATTTAATGTTCACAAACTTAAACAAAGATAAACAAGCCTAAATTTATTTTTTAAAAAAAATAAAAACTATAAATTAAAATTACACATTAAAAATAAAAAATAAATTATAATATATTTAATAAAAATTATAATTTATTACAATAATATTTTTTAAAAATAATTTTCACTGTATGAATTTATATATTATATATCTACTTTAAAATTATGAGCTATCTCATAAACTTTTATTTGAGTTTATTCGTAAACTTCATGAGTCGAACTTTATATGATTTGAGTACAATTTATTTATTAAATGAGTTTTAATATACAAATTCAAACGATACTTTATCTAGCTAAACACTAAGCTACTGTATAAAAACTTTTATAAATATTTACTTTATACGTTTTTTTATACATAAAGTAACCGTATGTTTATACACAACACACCAGAAAAATTCCTCCCGATACCCTTTCGTTCCACGCGCACACTCTCTCTCTCTCTCCGTGTGCTTGCTCTCTTCAATTTTAACTTCATGCATGGCAGCGATTAGGGCACGATTTCATAATTAGGGCAAACAACCAAAATCTCTCTCGATCCGTTTTTTTACTTCCTCATTAAGATGTAATCTTCTTCGGATTTTCCTGTTTTTTTACACCAATTTCTGATAAAGAGGGATAATTGGAGACGATAGTTTCGATTTGGGGATTTTTTTTTTTGTTTTGGATTTTTAGGGTTTGCTTTTTTTCTTTTGCTGTTGTTTGCTTGGTGGTTTTTGTTTTAGGGTTTAACGATATGAAAGGTGGTCAATCTGAGAAGACAAAAGTGGTGGTGCGTCGCTTACCGCCGACGATTTCTCAAGCTACGTTTTTGGAGCAAATCGACGTCGTTTTCTCTGGGCGTTACAATTGGGTTTCGTTTCGTCCTGGCAAGAGCAGGTTAGTTTTTTTTTGAAATTTTTTTTTCGGGTTATTTTATCTGATTTTAGATATGTTTAGGGTTTTATGTTGGAATTTGATAATTTTTATATGATTTTTGGGAATT
>CATIWM010085274.1:0-15936 GCA_949671775.1 Mallotus repandus | reverse complement strand
GCCACATAAGCATAACTTTACATGTAATGTGGTTACATGGATGACAACATAGAGATGTGTCATATACATGCATATTAAATTAGTGGAAAATTTCTCTCTCTCTATATATATATATATATATATATATATATATATATATATATATATATATGTTGATATATATTGATTAGTTCATTAATTAAGTGGAGATTTTCTTTACATTAAAAATTAGTCACTTATTTGTGCACTAATTAAGTGGAGATTTTCTTTATATTAAAAATTAGTCACTTCTTTGTGCACTAATTAAATGGAGAATTTCTTTACATTAAATATTAGTAACTTATTTGTGTACTAAATAAATCGAGAATTTCTTTACATTAAAGAATAGTCTCTTATATATTAACTATGTAAGTGGATTTTCTCTACAAATAATTAACTTACTATTTTCATTAAGAATATATATACTAAGAAAGAAAAGAAGTTAAGATGATAAGAGAGTAGTGTAGTCTTCTTCTTCTTCTTGATTTTTAATATTGTAAGTGTGTGTGTAAGAAATATAAGAGTTGTATTTTTCACAAGACCATTTAATCATCCCTTGTACAACAGTTGTACAAATAAAGCTTACATTCATCCAAAGAAAGTTACAAGTCCTACAATATCCAAACAAGGTGTCACTTGTGTGTTTTGAGCTAGAGGCTTCACACTTGGGGAGCTAGGAGCTTGTAGATTTGCATCAACCATTTCCTAAAGCTTATTTAGAGTTTGTAAGTGTTACCAAACTCTAGTGTTTATGGTTGGTTTGTGAATATTTGATTTATGTTATTTTTAAGCATGCAAATATTTAGTTGTGTAAATTTATGTGATATGAACTTGGCATATTTGGAACTCTTTCCTTTATGCAAGGATTACATGCTAGAGAAAATTTTTGAAATTAACTCTAACCAGGTTTGTGCTCATAACACGCTTCTGTTAGATTTCAGTGCATGTAATTGATTCCTTTCACCAACATCCATAATTGATTTTTGAATAAGCTTGGGCTTTTTGCAGCTGAAATGACGCTCACGATCATGAGGAGCAAGCTTTGGCTCATGAGCAGCAATAATGTAGCCGTTGCATTCAAAAATATCAATTTATTGCCATTAGGATTGCTCCTCATGAGCTGCTCATGATCATGAGGGCAGCTTATAAGCGGCGTAGACCAAAAAAGCTGAAACAGCTCAAAATGAGCACTAACAGGGGATAGCTCATGACCGACTCGTATGATGCTCGTGAGCGGGACTGAAGACGATCGAATCAGCCTAAACTTTCTTCATAAAAGTTGTAGATAATTGTATTATATTTCCATATAACTTTTAATCATCTCAATTGGATATCTTTATCTCAAGATATTGCCTAAATACTAAGAGCTGCTCAACTTACGATGAAAGCTACATAAGCTAATTTCGACTGAAGTTTTGCATACCCAAATGATCTCAGATGTTGACAAGTAAGCTCAATTTAGAAAGATTATGATGTCTAATTCAAATGTGAATAAGATTACTTCCTCATTGTAGAGCTTTAAGAATGTTAAAATCCTCCTTGAATCTCGGAGGTCGAATTAGCCCAAAAGCATACTTAACTCCATTTGATTTCCATAATAGTCCTAGCTTATACACACTTAAACAAACATATTAAATTCTCAAAATTAAGTTTGTTAAGATTAAAATAAAGATTGATTATTGCTAAGGTCAACAATCTCCCCCTTTTTGATTTTGACAAACTTATTTTAAGTTTTAGAAGATAATATAAAGTGAAGTGTGTGATAATTTGAATTGTACTTAATTAGATGATACATACTCCCCCTAAGATTATGCACAAGATAAAAGTTAAGGAGTAAGCAATAATTAAAATAGAAATGAATATATTTCTTTATTTCTCCTCCTATTGGACATGATAAAAAATATATATTTTAGATTTATCAATGGTTGCTTGCTTGACAAAATATTTAAGACACATAAACATGGTGGAAGATAAATTTTACTAAGATAATGCATCACAAAATAGTACATATAGCATTTATGTTAAAACAAACTTAACTAACACATGATTATGTAGAGCTTATTCTAAAGGAACAAAAGACCAAGAACTAAAATAATGAAAAAAAAATTCTCCCCCTTTGAGAAATACTAAATAAAATTATGCAAGTAAGCAAAATAAGGCTTAGCATCACAGATATTAAAAAATGATCATTAATTATCATAAAAGCTAGCCACACTTATAATGCATGTAACAAATAATAAGGAAATAAATAACAATCACAAAAAGAATTAAGCAAGCCACACTTACAATGCATGTAACAAATAACAAGAAAATAAATAATAATCACAAAAAGAATTAAACAAGCTCAATTTTTTCTCCCCCTTTGGAAAAATAAAAAAGAATTAAAGAAAAAGGAATTGAGAAAAATAAGATTGCATTAAAAAGATAGGAGTATATCAATATTTGAAATATCAATTGTAAGTAAGAAATATCAATGACAAAAACTAGCAGCTCCTAGCTCATAAACCAAAAATCAACCAAACATAAAATGACACAAAATAGTCTTAAATAAAAAAAAATAACTCAAAGTTTCAGAAATAAAAAACATACTGAAAATAGATCAAATAGATACTGACGAGCAAACAAAGAAAAAAGGACATAAAAAGAAGCTAGTTTTGAGGAGGAGGGCGAGTCAAAGTCGCATATGAGCAAGAAACACTTAATGTGCTAAAAATAATTAATTTCTTGAAAATAAAGTTAAAAAAATGTTAAGATCAAAATCAAAAACACTTAATGATCAAGGTAATTGATAAGCACAACATGATTTCATATGAAGAATGTGAAGTCAAATAGTCCAACCGTCAATAAAGCAATTGAACATACAATTAAGAAAAACTAGAACCATCAATCATGCCAAGTTCATGTTTAATGAAATTTAATCTCTCTTCATTGAGAGGTTTGGTGAAAATATCTGGAAGTTGATTATTTGTATCAACAAACTCAAGTGAGATATCACCATTTTGAACATGGTCACGCAATCTATATGCTTAGTTCTAGAATGCTGAATGGGATTCTTGCTAAGGTTGATAGCACTTGTATTGTCACATTTGATTGGAATGTGATCAATTTGAATACCATAGTCCAACAATTGTTGCTTTTTCCATAAAACTTGTGAACAACATATCCTACTTCTGCAGTGGACAAGGCAACCAAAACTTGTTTCTCACTAAACCAAGAATTTAAGCATTGTCCTAAAACTTGACAAGTTCCAGAAGTGCTTTTTCTATTTGGTAAACTACTGGCAAAGTCTGCATCAGAATAACTAATCAAGTCAAAGGATGAACTCCTAAGATACCAAAGTCCTAAATGCAAACTTCCACTTAAATACTTAAAAATTCTTTTGATTGCATTCAAGTGGGACTCCCTAGGACTGGATTGAAATCTAGCACACAAGCAAGTAGCAACATGATATTAGGTCTACTAGAAGTTCAATAAAGAAGGGATCCGATCATACCTCTAAATCACTGTAAGCACCCAATTTTGGGATGACTAGAGTATGGATGCGAAAGAGGACTCCGAAAATCTAGAATTCCAGTCGGAATTCTAGATTTCCAGTCGGAATTCTAGATTTCCAGTCGAAATTCTAGATTGCCAGTTGGAAATCCACGATTCCGATCGGAATTCCAGAATTTCGATCAGAATTTTAGAATTCCGATCGGGAATCTACAATGACCGGAATACACTTCCGACCAGACTCCGACATTTTTTTTAATTTTTGAAATTATTTATTTAAATTTTGATTGGTTAAAAATTAGTTTCAAAAAAATAAATAAATAAATAAAGTTTTATCTTAATTTTTATCTGTAAATAAATCAAAATTTTATCATCCCCAACGATAAAGACAAAGCCTTTATCGTTTGGGATGATAAGGATAACGTGGGTGTTAATCTGACGGGAAATAAAAGGAGCGGAACGGAAAAAAAAGGAGAGAGGAGACGCAGAAGGAAGGTGGAGGAAAAAAAAAGAGAAAAAAAAAGGAACGAGAAAAAGAACGAAAAAAAGAGAGGAAAAATACGGAAAAGGAAAAAGAGAAAAAAAATTTTTCTTTTCTGGGAAAATTGTGGGAGAGTCTCTTTTTCTTTAAAAAAAAATCTTATTTCTTTCAAAATTTTTTTGTTCTACGGTTCTTTTAAAAAAAAGCAATCAAAGCTTGGAACTGAGAACATCAATATAGCAGATCTATTCAAACGGTGAATCAAACAAAGCATCTGAGGAGTTAATCAATATTGCATCTCTGCGTTTGATCCTTTCTTTTTACTTTATTTATTTTTATTTTTTTATTATTTGTTTTTTATGTTTATTCTAATCAGTTTTTGATTTTTTTTGTTTTGTTTCTTTGATTATGGTGGTGGAAACATTCTATACCATGGAGATGGGATTGAACAGATTAGATCCATAATGGTCCATGAAATGCCATGGATTAATCCCTGTTAAAATAACGTAGTTTTAGGTTTACTTTATTTTCTGTGTTTTAGTGGTAATTGCGTTGTGTATTTATTTTTGATTTTTGGGCATGTAATTATCATTGTACGTAGGGATTGTAATAGCCCCGGTAGTGAAAATATAGTAGAATCTTTATTTTTCCTGCACTTAAAATTAATTAGTAAATTAGGTTTATTTGGTAAAACTCTAATTAAAATCAATGGTGGCCTTAGATAAATCTAGGTTGTATATAATTAAAATTAGGGTTAGAAATATCACAGAATGTTTGTTTTTGATTTGTTGTATTTATTTTCATTATTTTGGGCTTGTTTTTTTAATTTTTATTTGTTTTGGGCCCAAAACCCATGTGTAGGTCTAACTCACTAATAAAATAGACATTTAAAATTAAATTTAGATTTAATTAACTTTAAAATTATTTTAGGCCCATTAGGTTAATTTAGATTTCAGGTCCATTTTTTTAGTTAAATAAAATTAACTTAGACTTAGTTCAGCCCATTAATAAAGTCTTTTTCATAATATGTAGACTTAGGATCATTGCATTTAATTAAAATTAATTAGAATTAAACCCACTAATTTATTTCATTTTCTTTTAAAATTTAATAGACTTAGGCCCATTTTCTTTAGAATTAAAATAAATTTAAGCTCACTAATTATCAAAATGTAGGCCCACTTTTAGTTCCATTTCACTTGTAAATAAAATATGTAGATTTAGTTAACTTAAATTAAAATCAAATGTAGTTTAGATTTAGGGACATTGCGCTTTGAATGCATTTGTTATGTGCTCTTTCATGGATTGGTTGCCTTAGGGTTAGATGAATGTTCAATTAGGGTTTAATGAAATTGCATGTAATTAGGGAATAAGATAGTATTTAATAAAATAAATCTAAATGAACACAAGACTAAAAGAAGTTGGTATTCCGTATCCAGAACTCCTGGTTGTGGTGCTAGCTTGTATTAGAGAATCAAGTTACCGCCACTTTCGATTTTTCTCAGTTATTACCCTGGGTGGTGACCTCATCTCCACACCATGTCTTTGTGACAGTGGTTAGTGTGTTCCCTAGAGCCCTGAGCTCAAATAGTATCGCGGTTGCAATAAACTTGGGCGCACGCTAAACCCCACCATTTATAATCTCTTTTCATCAACTGGTTTGCCATTCTCATCCTTGTTGAGTTTGGTAGTGGTACTTATTAGAGTTTTGCTTGATTTGACTCCATCCATTCCAAACTTCTTGAGAATGTCTCTAGCATACTTGGTTTGATTGACAAAAATCCTATCTTTGCATTGCTTGATTTGAAGTCTAAGGAAGAACTTGAGTTCAACCATCATACTCATCTCAAATTCTCCTTGGATTAACTTAGAAAATTCCTCACACAAGCACTAGTTAGTAACATCGAAAATACTATCATCCACATAAACTTGAACAATTAATAAATCATGTTTGGATTTCTTTATAAAAAGAGTTGTATAAACTTTTCCTTTAGAGAAGCCTTTCTCTAATAAAAAGTTGTTCAACCTTTCATACCAAGCTCTTGGATGTTGTTTCAATCCATACAATGCTTTTGAGAGTTTAAACACGTGATTTGAAAAATCAAAATTTTTAAAACCCGGAGGTTGTTCAACATAAACCTCTTCTTCAATAAAACCATTTAAAAATACACTTTTAACATCCGTTTGATATAATTTAAAATTCATGAATGATGCAAATGCAAGTAACATTCTAATAGGTTCTAACCTTGCAACGGGGGCAAAGGTTTCATCATAATCAATGCCTTCTTCTTGATTATAACCTTTAGCTACTAGTCTTGCTTTATTCCTAGTTATGACACCTTGTTCATTCATCTTATTTCTAAACACCCATTTGGTGCCTATAATAGGATGATGTTTTGGTCTAGGAACCAAAGTTCAACCTTTGTTTCTCTCAAATTGATTTAACTCTTCTTGCATAGCAAGGACCAAAAATTTATCACTCAAAGCATCAACAACATTTTTAGGTTCAATTTGAGAAATGAAGGCTTAATTAATAATAGACTTAAGTTGAGAATGAGTTGTTACCCCTTGTGTAGTATTACCAATGATGAGATCTTTAGGATATGCTTTCTTGAATTGCCAATCATTTGGAAGATCATCCTTTAATGTAGATTGAGGCATCTCCTCTTTTTCTTCCTTGTTTGGACCTTCAAGTTCCAAAGGCTTTCTAGCATTTTCTTCTTGAATGTTTATTTCCACAAACTCATCTACAATATTATTAATACTACAAAAATCCTTTCTAGGATCAAGTGGGTTAGATTCATCAGATACAATATGCATGAACTCTTCTACTACAAGAGTTCTTTTATTAAACACTCTATATGCTTTGCTATAAGTGGAATAGCCTAGGAAAATTTCTTCATTGGCTTTAGAATCAAATTTTCCAAGATTATCCTCGGTGTTTAATATAAAGCACTTGCATCCAAACACTCTTAGATATGAGATTTTGGGTTTTCTATTATTCCAAAGCTCATAAGACGTTTTGTTTAAAATTGGTCTTTTGAAAACTCAATTTGAAATGTAACAAGATATGTTAACGGCTTCCGCCCAAAAGTATAATAGAAAATTATACTCATGAAGTATTATTTTAGCCATTTACACAAGAGTTCTATTTTTCCTTTCAACTACCCCATTTTGTTGAGGAGTTATAGGAGATGAAAATGTATATGAAATGCCATTTTCATTATAAAAGATTTTGAAAAATTCATTTTCAAATTTAATTCCATGATCACTTCTAATAGAAATAATGTAAAAGCCTTTTTCTTTTTGAACTCTTTTTGCAAAATTTTCAAATGCATTAAAAGCATCATTCTTATGAGCAAGAAAACACACCCAAGTGAATCTAGAGTAATCATCAACCAATACACATGCAGACTGGCAAGTCTAGTTGGACTAAACAAAATCCATATGTATAAGTTCAAGTGGTCTAGAGGTTGACACTACATTTTTTAGCTTAAATGAGGTCTTGGATTATTTTCCCTTTTGACAAGCATCATAAGGTTTATCCTTAGTGAATTCAAGTTTTAGTAAACAAATCACAAGCTCATGTTTACATAGATTATTTAATAGCTCAAAGTTTGCACGTCCTAACCTTCAATGCCATGTCCATGCATCATGAGAAATAGCCATCAAGCATTTAATATCCTTATTATCAATTTTATTCAAATCAATAATATAGACATTATCAACTCTTTCACAACTAAAAATGACCTTGTCTTCATCAAGACTACTAACAAAGCAATTCTTAGGATAGAAAGTGACTTTATTTGCCATATCACATAATTGACTTATACTAAGCAAATTATGTTTAAGACCATCAATAAATAATACATGATGTATAGATAAGGATTAAGAGTTACCGATTTCTCCAATGCTAATAATCTTTCCTTTTGCATTGTCCCCGAAAGTAACATGTCCTCCATTCTTAGCATCAAGCTTGTTGAATTGCTCTTTATCTCCGGTCATATGTCTTGAACATCCACTATCAAGATACCATTTACTTTTTATTCTTGTGGACTTTCAAGCACACCTACAAAACACAATTTACACATTTTTTTGAACTGAAACCTTTCTTGGCTTAGGTTGGTTAGTCTCAAGGTAATCCAAAGGAAGCAAGTTTAAGTGCAATCTTTTATAGAAGTATACATTGCTAGAGTGACATTTAGTCATGCAATTAAAACTCTCAACATTGGGAAATTTATTTTTCTTAGGATGATATGCTTTCCTAATGTGTGAAACATGCCTTGTGTATTGTGGTGGTGAATGCTTTTTATAACTCTCTTGAGTCATACTGTAAGACATACATTGACAATGACAATGTGTATTTTGATAGGTTTGTGCAACATGTTTATGTGCATTGTGTTGTGTAACATGCTTAGGAGTGTTGTGTCTAGTATACATGTAAGCATGGTTTTAAATAACGTAACTTAACGACCGTTATTTCTAGGTTTTTTAGTGTTATGTTACGTTATTCACCGTTAAATAGCGGTTGTAAATAAATGTACAGGTAATAACCATTACGGTCATTATTTATCAGTCGCAGTCGTTACCCACCGCGACAGACCGAGAAATAATAGTTCTTATTTCTATTATTATTATTATTATTATTATTATGCTTTGAATGATATGTGTATAATATGAATTTTTCATTTTATTATAATTTTAATAGATTTCACAAAATGTATTATTTGTAATTTGAATCTTTATTTTATTCATTTATTATTTTTCTTAAACCGACCAAACCAATCATCCAAACTGAATTCAAATTCAAATTTTGGATAATTTGGTTTAGTTAAGACTTAACAGTTCTCATATTTGAAATCTGACTTATTATGATGTGAAACAATATATTAGTTAATAGATTTATAGTAGTATATGTATAATTATCATGTGAGATAATATAACTAATGTTTGTTGTATTGTAGTTATACTTATTAAAGTGTTGTACGCTTATATTTTCATGAACACCTTTAAAATATATTGATTCCAAACATTTTACAATTTTTCAAAAAAAAATTTTGACTCGGCAAGCCGTTACAGTTATTTATCACCGCGATAGGTCCATTACCGTTACCATTACATGCGACCGCGATTGCGACTGTTATTGTTATTTGAATCCTTGCATGTAAGCATGTTTGGTTTGAGGTGCTTTAGTTTGAGCCTTACCGTTTTGTGTCAATGGAGGTTGAGTCTTATGAGACTTTACTTTATTATTTGACACTTATGACCTCTTAACTTTGAAAGCTTGAATCTCATTTTTAGAGGTAGAAGTCGTAGAATTATGTGCTTTAATAAAATTGATATGTGATGATGATGAGGAAGCCATTCCATTTGTACATCCAATTCCATGAATATCTCCATGGAGTTTTTGAGAGTCAAGAATATTATTCAAAGTTTCTTTTCCCTTCATGAGTTTAGAAATGAAATTCTTCAACTTTAATACCTCCTTAGAAAGCTTTTGATTTTCATCATTTGCTTTCTTGAGTTGGTCCTCTAAGGAATTTGAGTTTTTCAAACCATTAGCAAGTTCATCATTTGATTTAACTAATTTAGAAAATTAAATTTTTAAATTTTTAAATTCCTTGGTTAAACTAGTTAACTTATGTTTATAATGCTTCTTTTTAGTAAGTAAGCTTTTGCATTTAACCATAAGTTTACTAGCAATAGTACTCTCATCATCATCATCATCATCATCATTATATTTAGAATCACTAGAAGAGTTAGAAATAGATGGTACCTTTTTTCATCTTTAAGAGCCATGAAGCAAAGGTTATTCACTTCTTGTTGTTCCTCTTCCCTTTCGGATTCGGAGGAGTCATCCCAAGTAGCTTTAAAGGCCTTCTTCCTATCCTTTGCTCCTTTGTTCTTGAATTTGAGTTTGGGGTACTCACTTTGAATGTGACCCAGTTTCTTGCATTCATAGCAAGTAACTTCCTTGGTTTTCTTCTTACCCTCTCATTCATACTTTTTGTTGAAGTCTCTTGTTCTTCAGGTATATGTTGCTTTCTCAGGAACTTCTTAAAGTTTTTAGTGAGCATAGCAATCTCAATATCTTCATCACTAGAATCTTCAAGGTTTTCTTTTTCACTATCATTTTGTAAAGCTTTTAATGCAATGCCCTTCACCTCTTTGCTTTATTATAAGCTCATGGGTGAGAAGCTTTCCAATAAGCACGTCGGTTGAAAGAGTAGCAAAGTCTTGAGTTTCTTCAATTGAAGTGACTCGAGATTCCCAATCCTTCTTAGGTAGGATTCTTATAATCTTACTGTTTACTTCTTCCTTGGTAAAATGTTTACCAAATTTCTTAAGGGTGGTGACAAGAGCATTAAGGCGATTTGTCATTTCAGTGATTGATTTTTGAGGCTTCATCTTGAAGAGTTCTTACTCATACATGTGGAGTTGAACCTTCTTGCTTCTTACTTGAACATTTTCTTTATAATGATTTTTCAAGGTTTCCCACATTTTCTTGGCTGAAGTGCAATGTTGAAGCTTGCCTCCTTCTTCTCTTATCATGGAAGAGACTAGAGTAATCATAGCCTTCTTATTTTTGTGATTCCCTTCTTGTTGAATAGTGTTCCCAATCTTTTTGGACAATGTCCTAAAGTTTGATAGAATCACAATCAAGATAGAGCTCTATTTTGAACTTCCAATGAGGATAATCACTTCTATCAAAGAAAGGTCTAAGAGAAGAAATATTTTGTATTTCACTTCCTATGATCTTGTATTCTAGTAATGAAGTACCTAGAATTCAAGCTCTGATACGAAATAAAAGAGCCCTAGAGCGGCGGTGAATATGGCTATCGAATAAAAATCAAAACTTAAAAATAAATAAACAATAATTAAAAGAATATTGAGAAGGAAGAATGAAGAACACAATGATTTAAGGAGTTCGGATTCAACAATAATCCTACGTCTCTACTTAATTTATCCCCAAGTTAGGATTTTTCAATCACCCACAATCTTATTCACAAGATTGAGATTATACAAAAGTTTAAGGCTCACTTTTTTAACCTTACAATCAAGAGTTTTCTAGGCTCACTCTAAAACCGAAACCCAAGTATTTTAATGGCTAAACACTTAAACCGATTCCTTTAGAATAGAATCTCACTTCCCATTTTCTCAAACCCAGAAAATAGAATAATAAGAATATCTATTCTAACACTCACTAACTCTCACAAGAGTTATACAAATATAGAAATTATTTAAGAGTGAATTTGGGAGCTTGATTGAATGCTTAAGAGAGAATTTGAATAATCAAGTATCTTAAACCTTTAATTGAACTCAAGGAGGTGGTTATATATATAAACACTCAAAAATATAGTTGTTGGATGTATCAAATAAGTCTCCAACGTCTATAATTGGTTTTTGAATAATCTTGGACTTTTTGTAGCTGAAATGATGCTCACGATCGTGAGGAGTAAGCTTTGGCTCGTGAGCAGCAAGAATGTAGCTGTTGCATTCAAAAATATCCATTAAATTATATTAGGATTACTCCTCATGAGCTGCTCATGATTGTGAGGGCAGCTTGTGAGCGGCGCATACCAAAAGAGCTGAAATAGCTAAAAATGAGCACCAACAGGGGATTACTCGTGAGATGCTCATGATCGGGACTGAAGACGATCGAATCAGCCTAAAATTTCTCCATAAAATTTGTATATAATTATCTTATATTTCCATATCACTTTTAATCACCTCAATTGGACTTCTTTAGCTCAAGATATTACTGAAATACTAAGAGCTACTCAACTTAAGATAAAAGCTGCATAAGCTTATTTTGACTGAATTTTTGCATACCAAAACGATCTCAAATTTTGACAAGTAAGCTCAATTTAGAAAGCTTATGATGTCTACTTAAAATTTTTAGAAGATTACTTCCTCATTATAGAACTCTAAGAATGTCAAAATCCTTCTTGAATCTCAGAGGTTAAATTAGCCCAAAAGCATGCTTAACTCCATTTTGATTTCCCTGATAGTCCTAGCTTATACACACTTAAATAAACATATTAAATACTCAAAATTAATTTTTTTAAGATCAAAATCAAGATTTATTATTGCTAAGGTCAACAGTATATTACTTGAACGACAGAAAAAACCTCGAGGATCAACTGGAGCACCTGAACTTGACATTTATCTAACGACTTCTTTTGAGTTTGGAGATAGCAAAATAAGTAAAGAATTTCTAGTTCTTGAATGGTGGAGCCAACATCAAAATAGATACCCAATATTGGCCAAAATTGCTAAACAAATTTTAGCATGTCATGTCTTAATAGTTGCTGTTGAGCAAGCTTTTAGTGCGAGAGAGAATATTTTGGATGAAACACGCTCAAGCATGGCTCCCGAATCACTTGAAGTTCAAATATATGTTGATGATTGGACACAAGCAACTATACAGGATCAAGAAATTAAGAGGGATGATGATGACGACGAATTTGTACAAATGACAACTACCGGAACCGAGGGAACTTCAATTTCCGGTATTGGTAGCTACTAAATTAATAAGGTAAAGGGGTATCAAATTTTTTTTCAAGGGTAAGAGAACTACGTTGGCTTTGATTCCTTTAAACCCCAAGAGGATACGTAGGCAACTTAATTTTTGGTAAGAAAATTAAGTTCAAACCCTTTAATTTTTTTCTATTATTTTCATTGTTAATTTTAATTCATTTATTATTTAAAATTTATTCGCTCCAATTTTTAATTACATTAGTATTTTTTACTTAATTTAAATTATTTTAAAAATTATTACAATATTTTAAATTATTTAAATATAATTATAAAATTAAAAAAATAATAAAAAATTTTAGAACTGAAATCCAGTTGAAACCAGAACCGGAATCTGAACCAATCTGGTTCAAAATTGGAATCAAAATCGAACGATTTTGAACAAAATTTGATTCAGAATAAGAACCGAAATTGAAACCGGTTAGTTTCGAACCGGCCTTAAACCGTCCTATATAAGGTTCAAGTTCGATTCTATAAACCTTTGAACTGGTACTGTTTCGTTCCGAACCGTGGCCACCCCTACATCAGATTATCGGCCTTCACATAACTTGGGTAGTCATAATGTCTTGCTGGAGGCCACTTATGACTTGTAGGCCTAAACTGAAATTTCAGGCCCACTGCCAATGTCATGTCATATATATATATATATATAATTATTTATATATAGGAAACTATTTCTGTTTTGGTATTTAAGTCAAATCAGAAATGGAAAAGGTGAAACATACCAAACACGTTTTGGTAAATAAGAAGTTACAAAAAATTCATTTTGGTAATTAAAACCCTAATGTGAGGTGTATAAATATATTCTTTTCTTTAGGGTTTTATACACTTTTGCATTCTAAAAAGAAATTCGTTTTTCACCTTTAAGAAAATAAAACACAGAGAAGAAAAAGTGAGACTTTTGAGAAAAAGGCTACTAGTACACTGATTCATTTTGGAGCAACTGTTTGTGTGGATACTTGTGGAGGACGTACCCATATTGGAGACGTCTCAATCCGGGCAAGAAAACAAAAGCTCGAGGTAAGGTGTCACCGGAGTGAACCCCTTTTTTCCTTCCAGAAATCTTGCCCCTTTTTTGTGTTTGTGGTAAGGTTTTGGAAACCCTAAATCAATCAGTTAATCAAAGTATATAGATCTTGTTTTAGATTTTTGATTAAAATTTAAAATTTTCATTGCATTTTCTGATCACGAAACCCAATATAAACCTCGTAATTACTCCCCAACAAACAATGTTTGTTCCAGGCCGATGTGTACAGAATAGTGTGATAATCATAAAGCAATTCATAGGATAAAGGCTAAAGGGGGTGGGAGAGAATCTTACCTAGCTATCAAGTTAGATATAAAGAAGGCCTATGACAATATAAATTAGAACTTTGTGCAAATAGTTATGTAAAAAATGGGTTTCAATAGGCGATAGGTCGAACTTATCATGAAGTGTATATCTACGGTGACATATGCAGTAATGATCAATGAGGAAGAGCAACCTTATTGCAAACCCACTAGGGGATTGAGGTAGGGTGATCATTTATTGCCATACATTTTCATTCTTATTGTGGATATTCTATCTAGGATGATAAACCAGAACACTAATGATAAATCAATCAGTAGATTCAAACTCAACAGAAGGTGTGATGCTTTAATACATGTCCAATTCGCTGACGACATAATTTTGTTTGGCAAAGCAAATTTGAAGGAAGCTACAAACCTAAAAGAGGTTCTCTCTATGTATTGTCAGGCATCTAGGAAAAAAATAAACCTTAGAAAATCAAGTATGTATTTCAGCTCCCAAACCCATCTAATTTGAGAAGTGATATTATGGGTCTGATGCAAATAGAATAATCCAATTCTCTAGCAAAGTATTTTAGGCTACTTACTGATTGGCACTGATCCAAATGAGTTGTGCAATTATTTAACAGAAAGAGTGATATAAAAAATCCAAAGCTGGAAAGTGAAATACCTCTCCACAATTAGCCGAGATGTATTAATCAAGGAAGTATTACAGGTAGTACCCTCTTACATCATAATGGTCTTTCAAATCCCAGCTGTTGTCATAAACTGTATGGAACAATTGATCAAAAATTTCATATGGTCTCAAGAAACTACGAGGAAGAGAATTCATTAGGTTGCGTGGGCTAAGCTAACGAAAAATAACCTAGAAGGTGGCCTAGGATACAAAGAGATGACTATCTTCAATAAAGCCCTTATGGCAAAACAATGCTGGAGACTGATTACTAATCCCCATTTCTAAAGTGTAAGACTACTAAAGCACTTATATGTTCCCCATTCTTCCTTAATGGAGGTAAGAAAGGGTCAGTGCCCATCTTAGATTTGGAGTAGTCTACTCCTTGGAAGAGAATTATTGAAGGAGGGATGTAGATGGAACATCTTTAGGGGAAAAAATCAACACCTGGCATGATAAATGGGTTTTGGGTCTAGCTCAGTTCAAAATCACATCAGTAGCTCCTCTTAGGGCTCGATTCCAACTGGTGAGGGATTTGTTTCACCCAACTCAGAATATATGGAATAACAGCACTCTTCATTAACTCTTCAATCTAGAAGAAATAGAGGCAATTGAACGAATTCCTATCTCAGGTAATTATGGTAACGACAAACTTGTTTGGCACTTCAATAAAAAAGGTGGGTACACAATCAAATCCGGGTACAATTTTCTCAAAAATAAGGATATTAGATTAAAGGAAGCTGAGACTCCAATATCCTCTTCGCACCCTGATAAATAAAGTTGGTGATCAATTTAGGCACTTTGAGTTCTAGAAAAGAATAAATTCTTTATATGGAGATGTGTCAATAATTCTACAACTACAAAGAGCATCTTGATCAGAAAATGATGTAGCTTAGATGCCACCTACCCCATGTGTAATGCAAATGAGGAAACTCTGAAGCATCTTATCTTTCTATGCCCTCATGCCAGGCAAATCTGGTTCGGATCGAACCTTAGCTACAGTCCTTTTGATTTGGGATTTTAATCTTTCCCTTGCTGATGGAAGGAAATTATAGATCTGTTAAAGCAAAATTCTGCAGACCACAAACTCGAACTGGTGGCTAACATTTGTTGGAGAATTTGGACACATAGAAACAACAAACTTTTTGAGGGGGAAGTTAGTCCCCTTGATCTGGTAATAAAAAAAGCACAAGAATAATGGATAGAGTGGACACGATAAATAGAGGAAATCCACCAATAACAACATAGCTCACTTAATTCAGAAATCCATTGGAAACCTCCTAAGGAGGATGAACTTAAAATGAAGTGTGATGTAATCTTTGACTATAGCAGAAAGGAAGGGCAGATAGTTGTAAGCACCCAATTTCGAGATGACTATATGAAAATGCCCTAAAGGGGGGGGGGGGTGAATAGGACTATCGAATAAAAATCAAAACTTAAAAATAAATAA
>CATIWM010085229.1:0-23299 GCA_949671775.1 Mallotus repandus | reverse complement strand
ATATATATATATATATTATATTTATACACTTGATTGTTTTCATAAAAAAAATAATAATAATAAATAAATAAGTAGATAATATGTAATAATTGATAGAAGGTGCTGGAATTAGGCTAAGTGTCAGCCACCAAATAAATAAATGAATTAGGCTAAGTGTCAGCCACCAAATAAATAAATAAATAATTAGAGAGAAACATATGGGTAGAAAATAAGTGAAAAGAAAGAAAAAAAGAAGAAGAAGAAGAGAGGAGTCTGAAGTTCGACCATGTATAAACAGTAATATTGTTTATTCAATAACTTTAGTTCTGTAATTAAAAATTAGATGATTTTTGCTTTTAAAGAATGCTTGAGATGTCTAATACAAAACTTACAGAAATATAGAAAACATAATTCTGTTGTTTTGATGGTCATTTGGGGATGAACATTTTATTGCTCAAATTCTACCAATGATTTGAGTATGGTAGATTATTTCCTAGGTTTCTTCCTCTATACATCTCCAATTGAAGCAAAATAAATTTTAAATTACTTTAGACACATAGGGTTAATGATCTAGAAATTTTCATTTGGATATTCATTGTATATAATTATTAGTTAATTTTTAAAGTCATCCTATTAAATCTGCCATAGTTGGCAGCTTCATATGTTTAGGTAGTTTAGTGATGTTATCATGGTAGATGAATTTTTATTATTTTTGGGTGTTTAAAAATAAGTGAATTATGATCTATTTTAGCTAAACAAATTGGAAAAGAGGCTGATACACAAGTAAATTCAAACAAAGGGAAGGAAACAATAAAGGTAAGTGAATAATTTAATGTTCTATGTAAATATAACACTTAAAAATAAATAATTATAAATTTAATTGTTAAGTTGATTGGATAAGATAAATATTTATGTTCTAATTGGTAGATGCTTAATTTTGATTATTGTGATATTTGATTGTTGTGTTGATGATTGTTTGTTGTTGAGATGAGATTGTAATGTGAATGAATTTTGCTAAAATTCGAGTGCCCTGTTCAGTATAGAATAGCCGACTTGCTTGAGCTATATCTGAAGTTTTATAACTCAAAATTGGATACCGTCTGTTCCTATGAAAACTTTGAGATGTTATCTACAAATTTTATAGAAATATAGGAAGCTTGATTTTTCTGTTTTGATTGCCAAATTGGGAAATACTTTTTGTTGCTTAATTTTGTTGACAGCTTGACCATGGTAGAATGTTTTTGATGTTTCTCTTTATATATATATCCATTTGATGTGAAATTTGTTGAAAATTAATCTAGACTCATAATAATATTGATCTGGAAAATATGGTTTTGATAGTCATAATATGGAATTTTTGGTGTATTTTTGAATTTGCACTGTCAACTCTGTCATGTTGAAAAATGGTATATGTTGGAATATTTTTGGTATATTATTGTTTTTGTTATATATTATGGGGAAGATATTAATTTTCTTTATGGAGTGATATGCGATGCATTTAGTTGATGATGAGTTGAATAAAGTGTATGATATGTGTTACATATGTGGAATTGTGAGTTAAAAATTTGATATTAATAAATGTGTTATGTGTTAGTCACATGCATACAATGTATGCTTGGCATCCTTAACAAGCGTCACATCTAAAATAATCTAAGGTCTCCACTCAAAGTCTTTCAAATCATCATGTTCCTTTCAAGCAAATCTTGAAGTTCTTGTAAAGAGCATTCCTCTGCTGGATCACGAATGGGAGCATCCGCCATTTTAGATATTTCATCATTCATTTTAGAAATATTTTCTTGTCTATCTAGCAATTCTCTTTCAATATTCTGCAGGGATACTTTGAGTTCCTTCTTTCTGGAAATCAATTTCTAGAGCTCTTCATTGACTTGGATTAATTCATGTTCAATGGACTGATGTTTGTTTAAAGTTGCATTCTCCAAAACTTTCATTTCATCACACTTCTCTTTGAGTTTTCCAAGTGTGGCAAGATGTTGGACCTTTGGTGGCTTCGAAGATAATTTGGAGTTCAGTTTCTTAAATTTTCTGATCTTCTCAAGGTATTGTTCAAATTATTGCTTTGGATAAGAGATATTAACATTTTCAACAGATTGTATCTCATCAAAGACTTTGAATATTTTATCAGCAAAAGAAGAAACATCTGAGAAAGTTGCATTAGTAATTTTGCTTCGCAAATCTCTCTATGCATAAGCAACAAGCTCACAATGACGTTTGAAAAGAAAATCTTTCCCATGAAATCGAGAAAGTGTGGAAGGAGCAACACCATTAACTTCTGATAATTTCTATGCTTTTGATCTTGGCAAATTTTCCTCTGGAGCATTGATTGTTTCTGTTGGTAACTGAGTTACAGCCTCCATTCTATCAGCAATCTTATCAAATGCAGGAGTACAATTTATAGAAATTGTACTTTGTTTAAGAATGTTGTTTTCATCTCCATCAACCTAAAAAAATAAAACATATTAAAATAGAGATAAAAAAATAAAATAAGTAAAATATTTTAAATAAAGCTTACGTCAAAAGGAATGCCCTGAAAGAAGGAAGAGTTGGGAAGATCATCAAGGTGAGTTAAGTCAGCTAAATGAACAAGTTCCTTTTCTTGAGTTTTAGCTCTTTTCAAACCATGATTAGAACTGCTTTCAAGATTGCTTGCTTCTTCATTAAGGATGTGCTGAATATTTTCTTCTCTAAGGCGCTTTTCTACTGAAGAAATAGATGCATTCTTGGGATTTGATTCACCACTTCCTTCTTGGTTTAAAAGCTTTCTTTTCTTCTTTAACATATTGGGAGATGGTTCTTTCTCAACTTCAACTGTTAGTTTTGTTGGTTGAATGCAAGGAACATGCTTTGGAATTCTGCTTGATTTAAATAAATCAGGTGGTGGATCAAAAGGACTGCTTTTGGTAGAATGAAAAGCTTGAGACCATTCTTTAGACCACCAATCAATGTAGTTTTTAGTGGCATGAAAGAAATCCCTTGAACACGTGGCACTATGACTTTAGATTGACTCCTAACTTTTATAAGAGAATTCCAAAATTGAAGGACTTTCTTTAAAGATAGTGTGTCAATTGTATCCTCAAATGATCTAGGAACGTCTTGACAAAATCCAAATTACCTGTTGAATATGTGAGGACTGTATGGTTGGATATAGAAGATGTCTTCAAAAGGAGAAGCTAAGTATCATGATCAAAGATTAATCAAATACTCTGCCTAAATGGAAGAATTTTCACAAAGAAAATTATCATCAATTGCTAATTTTTCTCGTTGTGGAAAAATTTGACACTTTCTATAAAATTCTTGTTCTTCAAAAAATTTGCACACTTCAGGGTTCTTGTAAAATCAAGTCATCCTCAGTCCACCATATAAAGACATGTTTTTCTCTTTTCTTCTATCTTTTAAAGAAAAATGTGTGTCATACTTATCAGTCAACCAATAATACATATAATGCACTGGAAAGCAAATCTTATCATCCTTCAAGTTAGTTGAAGTGGATATTTGATGTAGTCTATAGTAAATGCTCGCCCAAACAGGAACTGCTAAGCAAAAAACATCTCCTGTAGCCATCATGCTAGCAACTTTAAAAGTGATGGGGCGAATAAGATTTGAAGATTAATAAAGAAGAACAAATTTGCAAAGCCAACATGAAAGGAATACTGCTAAGTAAATCTCTTCTTGTAAACCATAATTTTTAGAGTTAACTATTAGATTACCATAATTTTTTAACTATTACTTGTGAACTAGATAATAAAAAATTAAAACTCTTAATTTTTAGAGTTAGTATAAAAGAAAAAAAAAATCATAATTGTTGAGTTTTAAAAAGAAAAAAAAGTATTAAATCAAAAATTCAAACGTATGTGATTTATAATTTTATTTTTATTAATGTTTAAAAAGTAATTTGATTTCATCAATAGTTGATAATTTTAATAAAAAATAATTGTTTAAAATTATATAAAAATGCTAACGTAATATCTATAAAATATAAAATTTACTTTTTATATTATAAAATTTACAAAAATATTTTAATATAAAATATCTAAACATTTGCCGCATTTGACATTTTATATTATATTTTTAATTTTGAAAAATATTTTAATTTACAAAAATTTGATTAAAATTAAAGAAAAGACACTAATATGTATGTAAGCGGCAGAGTTTAGCGCACGTCCAAATGTTCGCGACCACGGCACTGTGTAAGTTCTCAGGGCCTATTAGAAAATACAAGATGAGCTTGGGGCCCATATTGGAGAAAAATTATTTTATTAAACTTATCAACTATTGATGAAATTCTTTACTCCTAATAAAACTTGAATTAAACGTTCAAATTTATATCATATTGGGATTAAAAAAAATAAATCCTATTATGATTAAAATTTCTTCAAGATCAAGATATTTTGAGCTTACAATTTCTTAATCCTAATTAAATTTGGATTAAAAAAAAATTTCAAGTTCAAATTATATTAGGATAAAAAAAAATTTTAAATCCTAATATTATTTGGATTAAAGTTTTTTAATTTTTCAAATGCCAATTAATTTATTGTTAAGTGCTAAATATTTTCTAAGGCATAAAATTTAAATGTTATGATGTTTCATAAATTTTCGAGACATGTCCACTTCAATAAATTATGTGAACAAGTCTCTAGTAGACATTTGTAGACATGTAAATTTTTAGAAATTATTTTTAGATCAATAAAATATTGTTGGTCTATTAAATAATTTAATTGGACTAATTAAATATTTTTAGCCTGATAAAATTATAAAGATTTTAAACCAATCAAATATTTTGGTTTATTATCTTAATTAAATTATTTTAATGAACAGTCAAATTATTTCGAAAATGCCATTAAAATAATAATAAATAAATGATAATTATAAAAATTATTTATTTAAATAATGATGCTGATGAGCCAATCAAATTACATCACAGATGGTTAAAATCAATCCCACCACTAGAGTTATGAAATTTCATAACACTTGCACTACCTCTACAAGCGCCTATAAATAGAGGTGGCTCCCAAACTCTCAGAGGGGATGAAAACTCAAGAATTCAAGGCTTGAAACTTTGTCATATTCAAGTCTCAAAATTCAAGAAATCAAGCTTTGAAACTCTATCAAATTCAAAACTCAAAGCTCTCCAAAATCATCAAACGTGTTCTTCAAGTTCCATAAAATCATCAAAGGTGTCTTTCTCCAAATTTATATTTGATTCGAAGATTAAACTACAACAAGTCTTTGATTCAAGTTATTTCAAAGTATTGCATGATCTGAATAATAAGATTTTAATTCTTTATAATAAGAATTTTATAGAGATTATACTCCACTTTTCAAGATCAACAAAATTCTTAATTTGATTCTCAATTTTTTTGTTTGATTTTTTTTCATACTTAAATTTTGCTTTTATAATATATAACTTGTAGTTTATGCAAAATGCGAATTCACGACTAGTTCATTAATTACAATTAAAATAGATAGAGGAAGGACGATACATAGCCATATATTAGTAATTTATTGTTCTAAACTATGTATTCATAAATTTTTAAAAAAAAAAGCAATAGATAATTTTTTTTATTTCTCAGAGTTAAAAGAATTTTTATCCTTTGACTGTTGTTAAAAGAATCTAAATTACCTGTTAATAAAATTGGGAAAAAAAGATAATAGCTAATCCATAAAAAATTTCATTTGATTTGCCTGTATGAAATTTGATCTCAATAAATATTTATAAGACATATCATCACTACACCTAAAAACTTGATGTTTCGATGAGTCAGTTCTCCTTAAATCAATCTAAATTACATAATAATAATAATAATTTCTTTTTGTTTTTGAGTTGTGGGCTTGCATTCTTAGATGGGATGTCCATAGAGACCTTATTTTAGTGGATAACTTAAGCCCAATTAGATTAACGAAATAATAGGCCTTTACAGGTCCATATTATTGATGACAACAATAACAGGAGCTTGCCTCTTCAATTTCTTTCCGCATTTGCTCCCAGTTTTTTTAAAAAAAATTTAACCTATTATTATGAATTTATAATAATAATAATAATAATATGTATATGTAATTATCTCGTTTTTATGGATTAAGTATAAAATACTTAGATTACATATTGACAGTGAGATAATAATATAAAATTATTTAATGTAGGTAAAAAAAAATCTGCTTAAATGTTAAAATTGATTTATGTGCTAAAATATAATGGAACATAACACGTGACAAAATTAGTTTACTAATTATATATATTTTTTCCTTGTTTACAAAAAAATTTGTAGATATGTTGAGACACTATTGAGCAGGTTTAATATTTTCAAAGATTGAATTGTTGGAACTATGCCATTTAAAGGAGGTGGTTGACCCTTAAATTGCTCAATCAGCCAAGGGCAAGTAGCAACAAAAGAAATCAAATTGTATTGTGGTTATGACTTATGTCTATGTCAATGCTACAAATTTTAGTTTTATATTGTTTTTTTTTTCATTTTTTTAAAATTAATTGAAACTTTTTTTTGAAAAAATTATATCAAATTGAATTTTAGTGAATATAATCAAATCTTATAATTTTTTAATACAATTAAGTTTTATAAATTAAAAAATTAATTTTAATAGTTAATAAATAAATAATATTTATAATTTGTTATTTATAATTACGAATAAAATTAAATATATATCATTTAATTGTAAATTTTTAAAATTTAAGAAAATTAAAAAATTAGATCCAAAAATTTTAAAACTTTTTCATAAGGTTATATGTGTATTTTTAAAAAATTTAATAATTTTATTTGTTAGTTAACTATTAAAATTAAATTTTTTTTTAAATATAAAACTTAATTATATTAAAAATTATAAATGTTGATTATATTCATTAAAGTCTAATTTAATATGATTTTATAAAAAAAAGGTTATAATTTAACTTAAAAATAAAAAAGAATATAATGTAAAATTGGTACAAAGATGTGGTGGAAATTTTCCTCGGGGCTTTATAAAAAATGTAATAAAAAAAAAATCTAATGTAACTATCAAGCCCGTGAGGCTTGGGGCTTTCAATGCAAGTAGCTATACTATACGAGACAGAGAGATTTGATTATTATTTTAACAACTTCCCCCGCATTGGCATGCAATTTGGCAGTCGACTGTCCTCTAAATGAATAAATACCAACCAGACAACCTAAAGTCGTGTCACATTAATTGTAAGATATATAGGTGTCAAAAGTGCATAATTTAAGCATTCATTACGGAACAGCTCCAATCTAATGCGTTGCTTCTACTTTAAAGTTTAATCAATGGTATTTTTTTTCTGTTAAAAAATATATATATAATGCGTTGCTTCATAAGAACCTATTTACAAAAATAAAATAAATTTTTTAGCGTAATTAAACCCAATAAAGTAAACTTCTCTCTACCTCACTTAAATGTTTTTTTACATTTTAAAATATTTTGAAAGCTTGCAACTTGTATTTATCAGAAAGAATAAATTATCAAGTTGGCATTAATATAATTAAAAAAGTTAAGTTGACTAATAACCGATACAGGATTATTTTTACTTAAATAGCATCTCTAATTCGAGCTGTAAAATATGTAAAAAAAATTTTTACTATTCTTATAATTTTATCCGTATCGAATTTAACTAATTAGAAATTAATATATTTTAAATATCAGATTTTAAATTAACTTTGTGAAAATTAATTAAATTAATTGATGTTTTCTATCCTTTTTAAAATAGTGAAATAAATAAATATCTTTAAAATTTAGACTATTTTCTTCATGATTAGTAGATAATTTCATATATTTTTTTGGACTCTGATTAGCTAAACGCTCATTAACTCTTATAAAAGGAAAAAAAACATTTAGTTTCCATTTAAAAAAATTGAGTTTTACTATTAAAATTTATATTATCCACCACCAATAACTATTCAAATCAATTTGTAGAGTCTATTTTTATGTAAGTGATGTCTAAAATTTAATTCATAATATATACAATTGTGTTAAATTAAATTAATTATTAAAAATTTTATAATTTTATTCATATAGAGCCTAATCAATTAAAGTTTAATAAACATTAAACAGTACTGGTCAAAAAAAAAAATTATATCATCCACCAATGCTGCCCAATAGCAAGGGTTTCGTGTATAATGGCTTGTCTTACCCTAGAGATATGGTGATGAATTGCGTGGTGTCAGGAGATTTATTTGCAGGCCCACGATTTATTAATTACTTTTCAGAAGAATTAACGCATTTTAGCAGCCAAAATGATTGTCGTGGTCTACATATATCTTAATCATTCAGTCAGAGGCGCTAATGGATATGTCTGCTTTCATCAATATATAATTATATGAATTATATCTTCCATATGTATATTATCTTACGTTATTTTTGAACTTAAATATGCTATCTACATGAATTGTGGACCGCAGGATGCTTATAAGTATAATTAAAATTGGATTTTGGCTTATAAAAAATGTTGAAGGCGGTGGCATGGCATGGCATGCAGCATCATTCGCTTGCTTAAGTTGTACAGTTTCCACCATCTTCTTCTCCCTTATCAAATTGCTTTGATTGCAACTTGCATGGCTTTTTTAATTTAAAACAAATGGAATGAAAATATATCACTAAAGTTCTTTAGTAGCTAAATGACAATTAATATCACAAATGAGACGGCACTTTCCATAGTTATTTTGATTCTTCTTTTTTTCCTTCATACAAGGCAACCTGCTGCTGGCTGCTGCTTTCAATTTTTTTCTTTTTTTTTTTTTAATTAATTTGACCAATTCTTAAAGGTTTTAATGTACCCTAAATTCTTCTGGGGATTGTATTGACCCGATATTAATAATGGCCATCATTTTCATTATGTAATGAAAAAATTCGATATGATATCACATACACTCCTTTGTAAATTATCAATCCTTCTATTTCAATACGTAGATATATTAATGTAGCTAAAAGATTACTATCCATGACGATCAAATTTTATTTTATAAACATATATATACAATGGCAATTAGCATTTTATTTACATATTAGGTGTTAGCATTTAATTTCTTACAAACATATGAGAATGTTAGAAAATTCAATGATGATTATCTTTTAAAAAATGAGGTTGTAAAAAATGAAAATGAAAAATTAAAATTCAAAAATTTCATTCTATGTAAATAAAATTTCTTAAAATTATTTTTTTAGATCCATCTGCTCTAGCAAATAAATTAATTAATTATTTTAAAACTTCTCAGATACGTTGCTAATTTGCTCTAATATTCTCAAATTGTATGTAAATACACTCTTAGATTATTTAAACTTTTAGTAACTCTATGACTTCTGGTCAGATGTCTACTAAAATTTTAGATCCTTCTATTCTATGCATATAAATATAATAATTTCATGGTAATTTTTCTCAGAATTTATTATTTTTTCTTAATGATTTTTATCAAAAACGAATGATCTCCCTTTGCTTGGAGTTGAAGGAGAATGTTAGTTATATTTGGCAATTGCAGATGACAACTGTTGGAACAGAACACAAATTTGATCCACCATCACTGGAAAGTTAATTTCTGTTATGTTCGTAGAGAAGCTAATTGTTGTGCTGATTGGTTGGTGAATAGTGGGGTAATTTTGCAGGTGTTGCGGCAAGCATTGGACAGCCTTTTACTTTTAGTTGGAGATTTGAGGGTTTATAATCTCCCTCCGTCAGCATTTCTGATTTTATAATTAAGTAGATGGGTTACTTGATTTATTGCAGTTGAGATTTACATGATGAGACGGATCGATGTCATGGTAAATAAAATTAATTTTCATATGATTTTTATTTAGTTTTGTATCACATCATATTATATATTTCATTTACTATATATGATTTATTATATTATATCATGTTATTATTTCTTCTATATTGTTGATTTTGTATTATTTTTAATAACATGTCTTGCCATATATTATTAATTTACTTGTCATGTGATTAGTTATTAGTATATCATGATTTGATTAATTTTTGTATGATTTATCATGTGATTATATTTGTCATGCTATTAATTAACTAACTATATTATGCCATGATTATTTCCGTCTTATTATTGTATATATTTTCCATAACATATCATTTAACATGACGTGCCACACTTTATTGTATAATTTGATGGGTAATTAATTTGGTATAATTTATCATTTATATGATAAGTTGCCATTTAATTATTACATAATCTGCTATGCCATTTTACCCGGATAATAAAGCAATATATAGGTTAATTAGAAACTACTATGAATTTTAATAAATTAAGCCAATAGGAAGATAAAACTACCACAACATCATAATTAATGTAATAATTGCAAGCTAAATGAACTTAAATTAATCTAACAATATACTAATTTACTATTACTACTACCTTTGCAAAAATTGATCGTTTCTTTGGGATTGGTCTACAAATTCCAACAAAATGGTCTTCCAAGAGTTCTAAAGTCTTTGTGAAGTTAAACGTATTCCTTCCACGCTCTATTATTCAATTTGTGTAAACATTTCCATGTCTTTTCAGGTTAAATGTAATCCACAGTCTATAATTCAAATCTATTTTCATTCAGTATAGTCTCCATGGGAGAAAAAAATGCTTTTCCATGTTCCAGAACAGTATTATTTGACTATATTGCTTTTTGTTTTATTAAAAGAAAAGTCATACGACCAAAATAAAATTTAAATCTACAATTTTTTTTATCCTAAAATTATAAATTGAGTATAATTTTCACCCATATTAAGAAATTATAGTTGAGTTATAATCTTTTTTTCCTAATATTTCTTTCGATTAGCATAAACAATTTACACTATTTAATAAAAATCAGTTGGTTTAAATAAAAGTTCACATTAAACATAGAAATTGCTTGAATTACTAAGTTGGCAATTGGATAATTATTAGTATTGACTTGAAATAGCAGGCTTGGATTTAGATTTTACTATTAATTATATGCCTGTAGAGGTTACTTTCTAGATATTGTCTATCTTGACAACTACGGTCTTTCTTTCAATAAGACGCTAATCTTTGTTTTTTTGGGGTAATTCATTGACTAACAAAAAGTTACTAATCTTTGAACCTAGACAGAGGACACCGCTGTGTTGTATTATTATTATTTATTTTTTCCTTTTTTCTTGTTTGGATGTATAAATGCGTATTCTTTGTTACTCCCTAACACAAAAGATTTCATTTTGTAACTTGTCTGTGCTTCTACAAGCTCCAAGATTATTATCACAAACGATGGCATCACCAGCTTCCAATGGCAACTCCCACAACCACACCTCGTTCAATCCAAGGGAGACTAGGAGGAAGGTCATCTCCTGCAATGGTAACACTTCATCATCAATGCTTTTTATTATGCTTAATTGCAGTTTCATTAACTTCTTTAAACAAGATTTTTCTTTCTTTTTCTCTTTCGTTGGTGGTGGTGAAGCTGCCGTCGTGAGAGGTCCAGAACAACCTTTTATCATGGAAAAGATTCAAGTTGATCCTCCTCAGAAGATGGAAGTCAGAATCAAGGTTCTCTATACTTCGATCTGCCATACTGATCTCAGCGCTTGGATAGGCGAGGTAACTCTAAACTATCTTAACGTTGCATTTCTTGGATTAGCCTAAGTAATATGTATCTCTAACCAAGATCTTTATTTTTAAAGAATGAAGCACAGCGAGCTTTTCCGCGAATTCTTGGACATGAAGCTGTAGGGTAAGACATTAATTAATTTATGTTCTCCATTTTTAGTAAGCTTATTCGCTTAAAATTTTAATTTATACAACAATTTTTAAATATGTTGTTGCTGCAGGATTGTGGAGAGTGTAGGAGAAGGGGTGACTGACATGAAAGAAGGAGATTATGTGATTCCGATCTTTAATGGAGAATGCGGGCACTGCATCTACTGCAAAAGGGAGAAGACAAATCTGTGTGGAAAGTTCCGAGCGAACCCATTCAAGAGCGTAATGGAAAATGATGGAAAGTGTAGATTCTCAACAAAAGATGGAAAACCCATTTTTCATTTTCTCAACACTTCCACGTTCACAGAATACTCGGTTCTTGATTCAGCTTGTCTTCTGAAGATTGACTCTAATTCTCCCCTCAAGAAAATGAGCTTGTTAAGCTGCGGCGTCTCTACAGGTAACTACAGGCCCCCAATTGAGTATGAATATGGGCAGTGATCTAGGGGTGGTTTATGCATGTTGAGTAGGTTTAACCGACGGAGGCTTGTGTATTTTGTTTTGGACATGTCAAAATGGTGAAGGGGTTGGAGCTGCATGGAATGTTGCAAACGTACAGGCTGGATCTACTGTGGCAATTTTCGGTCTGGGGGCTTTAGGCCTAGCAGTAAGCACCCTTCGATATTACTTATGGTTCTGTTTTATTTTTTTTTTTATTTTTTTTTTTTTTTTTCTATATTTCAACTTGGCATGGCACGAATGGGACGTTTAGGCATGGCTAGATCCATTTGAGTTCCAATGGACGGCAGAAAGACAAATAACATATTAGGAGGCAAAATGAGGCTATTGAGTTTGACAAACTCAACTTTTTGAAGCAAAAGAGAAAAAAAAAAAAAAACGAACAAACAGAAAAAAACAAACAACCAGCCTTTTTTTTCTTCTTCCCTTTTTCTTTTTTTTTTGAACTACAACAACTAGCTTTGGATAGGCTGTATCCAGAGTGCAATCTATATATATAGGAGACTTCAACTTCATGACCCACCTGTCTTAGTTAATGGGACAGAGGTTGCCAATGTATTTATTATGAGGATAAAAAAAAAGACAACATATTTGAACAAAGATTTGGAAAAAAATTGAAAAAAGGTCAAATTGCTTCAATTTTGATGATACCAATTCTTTATTTTTGCTACATTTTGTCCGCATTCAATTAGCTGCATGCACAATTAAGTTGTAATCTCAGTCCAGAGCCATATGAAACTAGGTGGCCGAAGGAGCACGAGCCAGAGGAGCATCAAGAATAATAGGTGTTGATATCATACCAGAGAAATTCGAGAAAGGTACGATAAGCATTTCATCTTTGTTTTTTTATCAACTAGCTTATATTACTGAAAGTGAGAGAATAAAAAATTTGGGGATCGAACAGTGTTTCCAACCAAGTGTCTTAGCCTAGCATATTTTATTATTCGTATCTGTCATAGCGGGTTAGGCCATTCAATCTTCGTTTAGTTTCCAGTTAAACGGGTGAGGTGATTATGCTTTTCTAATATTAGATAGTCTTGTAACAGTCTCCTTTTGTGTGTGGATGCAGGCAGAGCAATTGGAATGGCAGAATTTATAAATCCAGCGGATGGCTCAAAACCTGTTGATGAGGTCAGAATCGTTAAATAGTGCACTTATACTTGGAACTAGCGAGTAAAACAATGACATAAAATGAACATCATCATACTAACTATCCAATTGAAATGAATTTGCAGAGGATCAGGGAAATGACGGATGGAGGTGTAGACTACAGCTTTGAATGTGTAGGAAACGTGCAAGTTCTCCGAGAAGCCTTCTTGTCCACTCATGATGTAAGTAAACGACACTTTCATTTTACAGTGCACCATGCTCCTTACCTGAATATATTCATCCCTCAACTCATCGTGGTGATTCTCGATAACAGGGCTGGGGAAAGACGGTGTTAATAGGAATTTATTCGACTCCAAAATTACTGCCTTTGCATCCGATGGAGTTGTTTGATGGAAGGACTATCACCGGAACCATTTTTGGAGACTTCAAAGGGAAGAGTCAGCTGCCTGATCTAGCCCGAGATTGTTTGAATGGGGTCAGTAACTACCCTATGCAATTTGCAGAAGTATGTGTCAAACCTTGCCAAGTTCATTTATTCCTATTTTTGCGTGCAGGTTGTGAATCTAGATGGGTTTATAACGCATGAACTTCCATTTGAGAAGATAAATGAAGCACTTCAGCTGCTCAAGGATGGCAAGGCACTGAGATGTCTTCTACACCTTTGAATTTGATTGTTTCTGCACATTGAAACATGGAAATAACTTAACCAGTTATTGCGATTCGGATATATCTGTAACATTTTACTACATAAGTCATACACTGCTCTTCGTAATGATAACGTATTTACTTTCTCTAAAATTCTGTAGCCATCATCGCAATAATTATCACCTTTAAGCAACTAAAGTTTAATGTTTTTATTGCAACTAATTCTTCAACAGAAATTTGCACTTTCCTTCCATCAGACACTAGCCCGCCCAAGCCTGTACACTAATTCCCGACCCTATACACTCACTCACCTACATAAAATCCACGGGTTACATACGTCATTTTTGTTAGTTACTGATATGTCAAGCCATGACATGACTCATTGATAAATACAAACAGCACTTTCCCTATCGAATAGAGGGGCACGTCATCATCAAATAAAAACAGAGAAGACAAAACATAAAATACGCATCTATCAAACTGATTCACACCAAGGCTATAAATCTCAACAAGATGAAACTGACTGGCGCTCTATTTGAGATCCAACTCTATGAAAATGATCATTGGAATGATCAGACAAAAAGAAGTTTTACGTCCAAGTGTCAGACGCCACTTAACGGGCAAATACATATAAAATCTTCCAGAGCCTCGTAGTTCCATCCAACTCTATATATTGCTACAATAATCAAAACATAAATCCTATCATAACAAAGATCTCAGGCAAAAGAGAAAAAGGATGAGAGTATACATAAAACAGAGAGGGCAGAGATGTGGGAAGCATCTTTACATGGGTGTGTATATGTATTTAAATTATAAACCAATTCTCAGTGTAGACCAACAAGGATGCCTCAATGCATGGAAACACGAGGAGCACGTGGGCGAACTGGTGTCTTCGATGGGCTTACCCTGAACAAATTAACACAAGGAAGGTAAAATAAGAACTCATCCGTCAATCTTACCATAAAAAACATATAAAAATAGTTGGTAAGCTCACCTTATAGGCAATGATCCAAGAACAACACCACTGCAGTTGAGAGCAGCAATTGCACTTTCAGCCTGGAGGGGAACAGATGCAATACAGTTAGTTCGTGCAGAAGACATGAAGAATGAGGAAAACACAACTGGGGGACAAGCACAAAAATGAGCCAACAAACCACTACTAGATTCTAGTATGTTTTACAAGTAACCACAGAGGCAGACAGCCATAAGAAGCGTATGAGGGCTTGTTCATCTGACTAAATCACTATAATACTAATTCACCAATTCCCATATGATCTACCGTCTAAGCATGTATTTAACAGAAATGTACAGGAGAAACCTTTTTGAACACCCCCCACCCCCTCCCAAGGAAAACAAACAAAACAAAACAAAAAAAAAATCAGAAAACAGGTCAAAAAGGAACCCACCAAGTTGTCAGATATATGCAACCAACTTGCATGTCTATGCAGACTAGTATAAGGAAAAAGCAAAGCATAACATCAAATATTTCCTCAAGGACAATAAATTGTGCCAAGCTAAAAAAAGACCATTCATTATTACTCATCCAAAAAATCCCAGAGCAAATAGTCAAATACTATATTAATTAGTAAAAACTTCCATAAGTTTAGCTATTACTAAATATCAAACAGCTATTATGGTAAAACTGAACCTAGAGAATCAAACAATTAATAGTTATCAAACCATCAGTTCAGATAACGCTACAATCACTCTGCTTTTGACATTATATTTTGGTGGGGTTGAGGGCGAAATACACACTTAAATTCGAAGTTAAAATTGCTAGGCAACTCATACTATGAATAAAATTCGTCAACCATGGCAAAACTCTTATTTGCAACCAATGACGAAAAGGATGAGAGGTTATATGCCAAGTCCTGGGAATAGCCATTTTATGCTTAATTGTTGATTGGTTTCAACAATCAATCTTCTAGACCCATTTTTTGGACCACAGGCTCAGTAATGATTTCTGGCTATACTTGGTATGTAATTTGGTAAGAGGTTAAAAAGATGGCCCTTCCTCCGTGACTCTCTTGAATAATAACTTCATGTAAAATGTCATCTAATCTTCTCAATAGGTTGTGGATTACCATCAATTGCCATTTCCATCAATATGATGAGGAGTTGCAGCGTCATTTTTTAACTGATAAAACTAGTTTACATACTCTCTTCCCTCTTACAATAAGGAGTTCAGCCAAGCGTCATATTGCAACAGGTAGGTTGTAAGGATGGCTCAAGAAACATAGCAAACTCTAAGAAGTTTGCAACATAATAGAATAAGGATAATACAGCAAACAAAAACTAGGTATTAGCTCAGCAGACTTCCATTCTTAATGGATTCAGGCAATTAAATAGAACATAAAGTCTGAGATAAAACCTAGCAGCCTATGATTAGCAAGTCTCAATTAGAAAGGTACACAAAAAATTATCATATGTTGTACACTTAATGATGACAGTGTAGCTATATAATGCCTTTGACATGGATTGATGCAATGGTTAAATTGCATAACCATAGGAGGCCTTTATAGTGCCTTCGGTATAAATTGTATAGTTGTGGGATCTTAAATAACCAGAAAATGTTTGCTCTTTGACTTGCATCTTAAGGCGTTTAGAAGCCAAAATTCTCATGGGAAGAAAACAAGAATTAAAAATCCAAAAAAATGTTAGTGTCTTAGCACTGCCCATAGAAATGGGGGATAGATTAATGACATTTAGGGATGCTAGGGTCACGACATGCCACTCCCCCAATTTTTAGTCGAAGATGCCACCAGGAACAAGAAGAAGTTGACAAGTACCAGCTGAATTTTCAAACTACAATGGTCTACGAGTGCTATCGATGAAAATGAAACCCCTCCAAAATTTATTTTCTTCATTCAATGGCCATTTTATGGGCTCCTAGTGATTGCTAAGGTCGTCATTTCTCCTCTGAATTACAGAGAATAGCTCATTTCTCAACTTATTTTGAAATTTAATCAGCATGAACAACGATTTGTCTTATGCACATCGGCCATCTATACACAGTTGAGGAGTTATTCTATTACTAGTCATTCTTATCATTACAAGCAATTCAAATGGCAAACATATAGGATTACATACAAACATCAATAGTCAAAGATAAATACTATATCTTATCTTGATAATTCCTCATGCCAGAGCCTAAGAGTAAAGCATAGGCAATGTAGATATTTTACAGTCACATGCAATCAGCTGTAACATGTCATGAGAAAGAAAGTAAGAAAGAATGCAAAATTATTGTGAAAACTTGGTTATAAAATGAGAGCTAGATCATTAAATAATAACTCTTTAATATATTCCTATCCATTGATCTTGCAGCAGGAAAGAACAGTACTATTGATATAATTTCCTTTGAGAGGAAATGAAAGAAAGGAATTCTAACCCTTGTTAACCCCAGGAATTGTTACCATTTTATAACTGGCAAACCCCTCATAACCTCATCTAAGTGCCTAGAGCTTATGTGTGCCTATAGCTTTCTTGAAAACCTAACATCACCTCATCTAATCTGTTGAAGTCCCATATATTTCAGAATGCATGAATAAAAAGGAAGAAGTGTTTACCATCACAAATTCCACAAAAGCAATACGAGTAGAATGATGATAGTCTCCTAGCAGCCTCAAGCGATAAACCTGCATCAGAGAATGTTATTATGCATAAAATTCTTCCTAAAAGGCTGCCAGCATCAAAAAGAAACTTTCAAGTTTACGACAAGCATAATAACAGACCTCTCCACAGACTGATTGAAAAAAGAGTTTAACATCAGCTTGAGTAACCTGTAAAAAAACGAAATTATTCAGTAAGTGCAGTAGTGCCTCCAATCAGGAATTTTTTTTGACAATGATTAAATGAACAATCAAGATAAGCACCTTCTTATCAATGTTGGTACAGTAGATAGTTCTTGAGCACATTTCCCGCTCATCATCAGTCTGCAATCCAAGGCATCAATCACTCAGCAGGTAGCAGATAGAACAGACACTGAGGACAGTCTACTGTCACCAAATTTTGATATCATTTAAACAGTCAATATGATAAGGATTGCTCACCCTTGGTAAAAAGGTTGGATTAACTGGTGCAATAGCAGTTTTTGAAGGCAGCACCTTCACAGGGTAGTATCCAAGCACCGTCCCAGCTAGGCTCAAAGCAGCCCGTGCACCTTCTGCATAACCAAACCACAGAAAGCATTTGAGATGCACATGCAAAACAACATTGTAATGCAGGCACCAAGTCATCATAGAAAGCAACATTACCCTCATCGGTGAACTCAATAAAAGCAAAACGGAGTATAGAATTGGTATCACCACATATACGGCAGTCGACCACCTTTGCACCAGAAAGGAACAAGTTTAAACACAGTACAGCTATGATGAGAGCCACTCACATAAGCAGGTAAAACAGTATTACCTGCCCACAGCCAACAAATAAGGCGGCAAGCTGCTCTTCAGTGACCTAACTCCAAGGAAAATGAAATAGAGATAAATCCAATGCATTAGCACCCAACAAAAAAATGAAAAATTGTACAGACAAACAGCATAGAACTCACTAAAACTGATAGTGGTAGAAAATGAAAGCAAATAAGGCTATATACCTGTTGATCAATGTCAGACACATAGACAGTACGGCGAATTATCTCCTCCCTCTGAGCCATAGTTGTCCTGCTGTTCAACCTCCGTTTCCCTTGATTATAAATTTTCTTCTGTGAGCAACAAAAACAAGGTCATGAATCAATAGTATACTGGGTATCATCAGTCAGTGTCCTGCCCAACACTGAAATCAAATTAAGGTGAAACAGCCCATAAATATTTGAAATCTGAAAAAAGTTTCATGGTTTTGGAAAATAGCCTAGCACTGCTTTTTCTCTGGTATGTATGAAGTTAGTGATAAAGAAAAAAGGAGAGAAATTTATACCCTTCGAGGAGCAGCGTTTCCATTGCTAGGGGAGCTGGCGAGCATAAAGGAAGGGTCGATGTTGTTGTTGGCATAAAAACCCACATTGAGTCCATGAGGAGGACTGTGATTAATGGAATGGCTGTTAGCAAGGGAAGGAGGCACGAACTCTTCAGCCATAGGGTTTAGCTTAGAGAATAAGTCCTGCAATTCTCTTATATCTCGGTGGAAATCAGCGCCGTTGGATCGCTGCTGATTGTGATGATGATGAGAAGCAGTATACTGATGGTGAGGCGTCTGCATATTCTGGGACTGCGGAAATGACTTGCCGTTAGCTGCCGGAGGCTTCATGTAAAGTGGCTGAATCGAGATACTGTTGTCGATTAGCGACCGTACATGGTTGTTGGCGGTGGTGGTGGAGTGATCCTGATCGTTGGACGATGATGATGATACACTGGAATCTAGGCTCGATGCTGTTGTTGATGATGATGATGATGATGAATTTGAGACTGCTAATTCAACACCTGCATTTTCTATAATTGCCATGATTTTGCTCTGTCTCAAAATCAGCTTGGTTTTTCTGCTATCAGCTCCAAACAAAAAAGGAAATTTAAAAATGAAAAATTGGTAAACAAAGTAAAATAAAATAAACTAAAAAAAGAAAAGCTAAGCTAAAATCGTCTCCATTGATGATTACCAAAACCACCTTACAGATCACTCCGGAGAAAACGAAATCGTCTCCAGTGGCGTGTTTGTTTTCCCTTTTATTTATTTTATATTTCGTGTTGTGTGTATTTTACTGTATGCTAAAAAAAATAAAATGGAGTGGTAATTTTTAAGTATTTTAAAATATTGAGTTTAATTTTTTTTTATTGTATAATTTATTTAATATAAAAAATATATTGAATTTAAATAAAATTATTTATTTTTATTATTTAAAATATATTTTTTATTTTAAAAAGGAAAGATAACTAAAAAAATAAGTAAAATAGAGTAAATTAAATGAAGATTTTATGTAATTTATTGTTTTATTGACTCACTTCGCCTCTGGATCTCTGTGCTTCCGCAGCAAATCAGCTTCACTCACATTGCTCGTCTGCTAAAAAAAGGAAAATGGGCGTATAATACTATTTTCCTTTTTCTTTTTTGGACTTATCTTCTTACACTGTCCTTGTCTCTGTTCAGCGTTTTGATAAATAAACTAACTGTTCTCGTGGCGCTCAATCATTGGATATTCGATGGCATGTGAATTTTTTTTCATTTTTACTTCCACACCTAACTACCCGGCTCGAGTAAAAAAAAAAAAAAAAGAAGAGCCCTTCTATTTTTTTACCCTTGTGGCTTTATACCTGTACATCCACAGCTCCGTATATATGTATATATTAGGGCATTTTCAACCCACTCCAAAAAAAAAAATTTACTTCTGCTGTGGGTTGGGATATTGAGCACTCCAATGCAATCTTCAGGGAGATCCATGACTCAATCAGGGATCAATCCAATCAACAGACAAAACATCAATCGATCCACTAACTTCTCAGTTTTAAACAATTTTCATGGTCTTTTATACAGTTCACTTCAAATCCTTGGTTCCTGCATTAGCTCTGTTAAGTTCTCATCCGCATAACTATGTTTCTTTCTTTTTTTTTTAAAAACCTTTGTTTCTTTTTATTAGAATTTAATAATCTAAAACACACGTAGCATAGCACATTGACACCATAAGTTATTTAACAAAATTATAACAATTTTATTAGATGTACATTGGTATATATACTAAATACACATGCTAAGTTAGCGATATGAAATCTAAGATCAGAGATGCAACATCACGAAAGTCTTAGACTAATTCACATCATGCACATATTTCTTTTTTTTTTAGAATTTAATAACTTAAAACATACACAGCTCAGTAACACTACTTTATTTCTTTATTTCAACTATTTTATTGTAGCATTTTAAGCATATTGAACATATGGTGCGTTTGTTTAGTAATCACTATAACAGTAGATGAAATTTCACACAAAAATTATCAATTATAATGACAAAATGTAAACATATTTTTTGAAAAATACCCATAGAATCTGAGATTTATGCTCAAGATTAAAAAAGCAAAAAACAAAATTTTTTGGTGATTTTTGATCAAAAACCACCTTAGAAAACCTAAACAGTAAGAAAAGAAGAAGAACAAGTGCAACAAGAGAAAGAGAATGAGCTTTTATTCTACTACCATTGCTATGCAGTCAGATATAGGCTTTATTTTGTAAATTCATTTCCACTACGACATATTTAATACCTCTTAGATTACTGAATTGATTCGTAAAGGTCAAATCTCTATTTTATATTCCAGAAATAAACAATTTTATTTGTCTGAATACCTTTTTTCATCCTAAACTTTGTATTTTTAGTACATTTCACACATCAATTTTTCTTAACCAATAGCACATATGAACTTCTATTTTTAAAATATTTCATCCATGGTTCGACATAAAATATCGTGTGTCAAAAACGTGTGATGACGTGGCATCTAGATGTCGAGGTGGACATCAATGTCAAACCGTATAAAGTCAAATAGGTTTTTTGATAGAAAAAATCAAATAGGTTAAAAAGGTAAAAAAAAAACAAATAAAAATTGAAATTTCCCAAATCCCTAAATCAATAAACAGGTAAACCATTCTTACTCCAAAGTTGCTCGAAGGCTTCAAAGTTGCTCGAAGGCTTCAAAGAAAGTAAGTGCTCTGTTTGATTCGGTGTTGCTTCTTCTATCTCATTTTGGGTCTGTTGGTTTGGTTGTGGTATGTGTTTTGGGTTTCTCGGTGTGCTCTATCTGTTGTGTTCTTCTTCGTTCTCCAATTCTAAGTTGTGTTTCAGTGGGTGTAGGCAGCAGGGCTAGTCGCACGCCCAAGTGTTTGGCGACCACGGCACTATGCAAGTTCAGGGCCTGCTAGAAAATACAAGATGGGGTTGTAGCCCATATTAGAGATGGAATCGTCACTCGAATGAAAACCGGGACACACTTTACAATAACTAAATTGCACAGAGGTACCTAGTAACTATAAGCACCCAATTTCGGAATGACTAGAGTATGGATGCGACAGAGGACAAAATGATGAAAATTGATTATAAAATTAAATTTATTGGATCTAATTTATTGGTTTTGAACTAAATTGTAAATTCTTTTTAGATCCTATTTTTAAATTTTATTTATTTGTTCATTTATTTTATATATATTTGTTCTTAAAAAAATTCAAAAAAAAGAATAAGTTTTCAAAAAAAAACAACAAAAAAGAGGAATGGGCCAAATGGCCCATTCAATTTCCCCGGTGAAAAGTGGCCAAGATGGCCATGAGTTGGCCATCATATGTTTTCCTTCTATTTTCAGTTAGAAATAGCCTATTTCTGGTCGAAAATAGGTCATCCGCTTTATTTATTTATTTATTATTTAATTTAATTTTTGATTGGTTGTTATTTGATTTATTTGATAAATATTTATTGATAAATATGTATTTATCAGATAAATAATAAAAAAAATTATTTTTATCTTGTACTCTATGTAGGATTACAAGGTGTTTTATCTATAAATATGTTTTTTTTTTTTTACAAAGTGGGGACTCCTTAAGGTTTTATTCTTTTCTATACTCTTTCTGATTTTTAGCCGTGAGCCAAAACATACTCACTCAACTTGATTTTTTTATGTACTTTTTTTAGTTGTTGGCCATATTCATATCCAAATAAATCAAAAATCACAGATAAACAAAACAAAAGCTACAGGTTTTCATTAACGGTGACAATCCTTCTGAGAAAAATCAATACTGCATCATTCTCGTACATCTTCTTTCTCTTTTCTTTTTATTTAATTTTTTTATTTTTTAATCATTCTAAGCTCTTTTTTTAATTTTGTTTCATGTTGTGGTGAGGATGAACGCATAATTGAATCGAGAAAATTCATGAAAATCCATAGATTAAATCCCTATAGAATTTTATATAGTCTTTTTTATTATTATTTTATTTTGTGTTGTTTTTTGTATTTATTTTGTTTTATGGGTTGCATTATTATTTTACTTTAATTTTTAGTAGATTATTATAATAGCCCCAATAGTGAGAATAGTGAAATCCTATATGTGTGTTGTAAATTTTATTTTAATTAAGTGGTTAGTAATTAGGGTTTCAATTGGGTAAGTAATTAAAATCAATGGTTATAGAGATAAATAGGGTTTTTTATTAAAATTGAAGTAGATTTAAAGTGAATAGAATTAAGGGTGCTTGTTAATTATTTTATTTGTCTGTTAATTAATTTAATCTTTAGGCCTATAATTAATTAAAATTAGGTTAGAAATCATTAGATGCATGTTTAGTTGATTTATTTGTTTATTATTTTTTATGTCATAATGTTTATTTTATTTTATTAATTATTTTATGTTTGTTTTGTTTGTGTTTAAACTCATAATTTTAGATTTTAGGCTAATTAATTTGATTCAATTTATTAAATAGGCTTA
>CATIWM010085185.1:0-10234 GCA_949671775.1 Mallotus repandus | reverse complement strand
TGTTAAGTAATAAACCTTATTATTAAATAATTTATGTGTAGGTAAATACTAACGAACCTCTAGACAAATATTAATGAATCTGTAGGCAAATACTAATAAACTTACAGTACATTCATAGCGAAATTGCATTATTTAAGTAATGAACCTACATATTTTATCTAAATGAACCTAAACTAGTTAAGTAATGAATATGTATTATTTAATATTAATTTTTATTTAAATCTATTCAATATATATATATATATATATAAACCACATTCTTTCTAAACTTTGTTTCTTCTCATTTAAATCCTTCAGCAATGGATCAAGCTCTATAACTGTAACGGATTGTGAAGAAGAAGTCAAAGCTAGTCCTTCCAAAATAGATATCAGATTCACAACTATGATATTAATTTGATCAAGCAGTAGGTAACTATAAGCCTGTCCTTGAAAATCTAATGCATGTTGGTATAATCAAGTCTCATAAATGAAAGAAAACCCTTATGGTCTATGCAGTGCTTGAAATGAAAGGTATGGGCTTTAGCTTGTGCATGTGAGAATGGTTGTTAAGCATTTAATATAAACGGTATAAAAGAAATAAGCAGCAGTACACCGTTTTGCAGCGACAAAAAAGCGCTTTCTTAATTCTTCACACGTGTGTGATGGATTTAGTCCATGGTGTAATATGGATAGGGTTCCATGATATAACAATTGAATTTTGATATGCATGACCAATTTAGATGGCCAATTCAAATGGCCAAAGAAAAAAAATAATATTTTTATTTAAAATAATATCATAATTATAATAATATTATGATTCATAATTTTTAATTTTAACATTATTATGATTATTTTAATTTAATATATTATTATTATTATTATTATTATTATTATTAAGTAAAATTTTGGAGTTGAGAAATCAGGAAACGCACTCAAGCATCTCAACTAGGTTGACACACTCTTAGCGTTTGCATCACTTTTCCTTCGTCCAATCTTAAATTGAGATAAAAATAAGTAATGTCATATAAGGAGAAGCAAAAGCCAAACTGAAAATAGATAGCAGAACCTATAAGAAGGACTATGATTAAAGTCATTACAAATTAAAGATTCACAAATATCTTGTGTTGAATCCCACCAAAACACTGAAGAAGCTGAAACACCATGTTTTGCTAGCATATCAACAACTGAATTGCCTTCTTTGTAGATGTGGGAGACCTTAATATGCATTTAAGAAACATAAGAGAGGAATTGCAACTAGCATTGCTTAATTTCCCATGGGACCTATTTTGACTTGGTTCGAACAATATGCATAACAAATATGGAGTCACACTCCAACTAGAGATAGTGCCATCCCCTTTGCCATGCCACTTTGATAGCATACATCGCTGCTACAAGCTTAGCAACATAGGCATAAGAAGTGGCCATTCCAAAAGCAAATGCACCCTTTGGAAAACTTGTAGTCGAATGAAAAATGCCTCCCAAACCTGCTGCTCCTGAAGAGCCTATTGCTGAGCGGTCGGTGTTTACCTTGACCCATGAAGGAGGAGGAGGCCACTAGATGACAGTAACGATTCGAGGTGTCTGACCAGCGATACCACAAATTCCCAGTAGATGCAAAATGCGCAGCTTCGTATGTTGTTAAACATCTTTCCAAACCTGAAAAAATCAACCTTTTTAATGCTCTTCTATAAAACTCGAAGAGCTATATGAATGTTGGGCAAATCATCTTAAAAAATAATAGCATTTCTAATCCTCCAAATTACCCAAACTAGATTAACAATAGTTGAGCTCCATAATGCTGAAAGTTGGGAGCTAAAAGAATGATGAAGCGCATATCCTAAAAGAACCCAAAAGCAAAATGTTTTAGCCAAAAAGCATGGCAATCAAACTCAAAACTGATTTTGCAAAAACACAATGGAAAAATAAATGATCCAAATCTTCAAAGTGGTCTAAACATAATCTGTGACGTGAAGGAAAAGAAAATCCTTTCCTTGATAGGTTATCATCTGTAGAAAGAAAACCTAAGAGTGCTCTACAACAAGTTAAAGATCTTAACGACGACAATAATTCTTTCTAAATAAACAAATGCCAAGGGACAATTTGATGAGATATTCACAAATGATCATACATTTTTTTATCGAATGGATACCATCAATGACAGGGGTCTAAATACATGCATCACCATCCTCCTTCAATCCTGAAACAGCAAGAATATTCACTTGAACAGTTGAATCATTAACTGCACAACCGTGTGTAACTGGTGTCACGTTAAACTTTCTAGAGTGGATTTTAGCATAACCATCCTCGAGTTTGGGTTTAGATTCTAGAAGGCTGCATAGTCTATAACACAGCTATGCCTAAAATCGTGTAGCAATTTCAAAACTTCTTCAATTCAAACAGAAAGATGCACCACCTGCAACATACCTGTGTTGCACCCGTGTGACATAAAGCTTGCATTCCAGTAGATTGCACGGACAACAACACAGGTGTGCATTAAACCAAGTCGCCCTTAACACAATCTCTTCAATCAAATCCTTGATTACCTTGGAGTCCTTAGTTAGGTTCCTAAAAGGAAAAAGAGAATATTTGTTATCACTTGAATAAAATTCCCAATAGAAACAAATTAAAGCCAAAAACAAATAAAATCTAAATAAAACTTCAAACCAAAATAATTCTTGTTTAGACCTAATTCCTGACCAAATTAAATTAAATACTTATCTAAAATCCATTAACATTCAACTCTAAACATATGTAAATATTACACACATCAAATTCCCCCAAAACTAAAGCTTTGCTTGTCCTTAAGCAAAAATCAAATTTGAAATTTTATGAACAAGCTCAACTACAACCAAAGACTTATAGCTTCTACGACATGCAAATTGATAACACCAAGACTAAAACTTGTTTACCAAAGAAGATAATCGTATAAAAATTCATCATATATAAACAATTTACTAATCATAACCCAAGCATATAACTTTTTGAAATCTAATGAACATAAGCTACAAGAAGAGCATTTAAGCTTATAATTTAAAAAAAAAACAAAAATTGGTTGTGAATGCATTTTATGCTCCATTTCACAACATCTTTTCTTTTCTCTGCCTCTGGCTTTGGTGAGTGCATTTTACACTCCATCTCACTACTTTTTTTTCTTTTTGCTCAAAAACGAGTGTGTTTTACGCTCCGTCTCACTATGAGTTTTTGTAAAACAAAATTAGGCAAGTGCATTTTACGCTCCATTTTGCCTCTTTTCTTTTTTATTACACACCATCGTGCATTCTCTCCTAAAATCATGCTTAAATTCAATCTCTAAGTTAATGCTTAGGTTATAAAAACTAAATTTTTCATACAAAATGATCATGTACAATCATCTTAATTAAAAAACCATTCAATAATTCGGTAATTGAATCAAACATGCAAACTTATACACTATTTTCCTAATAGCAATTGGGTTTCAATTTTTCACAAAACCGAAAACAAAAAATTTTAAGGACAAGCATGACAATAAATGTGGAGAAATCGAGTTAAAAGTTAATGACTCTCATTAGTTTTTTATAAAAAAAAATTTCTTAATTTAACTAATACACATGAAAAAATAAATAAAACACATAAACATAAAATATAAAAACATTATCCTAACATTTGACATCCTCCCCCACACTTATCTATGGCATTGTCCTCAATGACAAAAATATTGAAATTGGATAAAGAAAAAGAGGACTTCCCTAGTAATTGATTTCCTCCTTTTGTGCTCTCTCCAAATGTTAGATCATAACCTACAAAATAAAATAACAAAAAAATTGAAAAATAAAAGAGAAAACCAAACTAAAATTAAACTTAAACAAAAGAAATAAATCAAAACACATTGGGTTGCCTCCAAACAAGCACTAATTTTAGGTCATTAGCTTGACCCCTTGAATATGTAGTGTCAAGGATGCAACCGAACATGAGGAAGTGTTCCTAGAAGCATCTTCCTTTTCTTTCTTTTACTAGGCTCCCTTATGCCTAAGTAGTAAAGTGCAGACTCCATATGCCAAATCTTTAGTTCTAGAATTACTTGAAGAATGTAAGGCCTCTCATGTGGGTTCTTAGACAGTCCAACACCTTTTATGGATTCCTCGTATATCATCGTAATAGGTTGTGGAAAATATACATTGTTACTTATTGATAGCTCATCTTCATGTTCATCCCATGTAGCTTCAAGAATTGTTATAATTTTCTTATCCAACTCATCTTGAATTTGAGTTAAGTGACTTTCTACCTCGTCATCCTTAATGTCTACAAACTCAATCTTACTTTTGGAGACTTCTTCAATTTCCTTAATGGTCAATTCTTCTTACTCATCGTGGCATAACTCAAAAGTGACTTCATCGTCTTGACTCAAAAAGCGCTCTCATCATCCCATACACTTTCTACTTGTGTTTCCATTAAACAATTTATGGGTGCACACATTTGAAGTTTTTGGAAGCATGCATTTTGAATTTCTATAATTTGATATGCTTGCAACTTGTGCCTCATTAGAGGTTTTTTTTATGCATCTATCTCGAACATGATTTGTTGATTTATCTTAGCATATGCTTGGAAGAATTGCTTCATCTTAATCTCTAATAATTATTCCTCGATTCTCTTGCCAAGTATGATCCACACAATTACTCCAAGATGGGTTGTAGTGAGGTTGTGGAGGTGAGTATGAAGAATATGGGCAATACGCCTCATTGTGGTTCTCTCCACACCAATTACAAACCTAAAAAGAAGATGGAAAATAATTAAATGGCATATGTTCTACATTATATATAGGATCATATGCATCATACGTTAAAATTAATGAGAAAATCTACCATTATCCATGACAAATTACTTATTAATATTACGAAGAAATTAAGATAAAATAAAATGCTAGTCTAAGATAAGTAAAAAGTAAATTACTATCAATATTGGCAACCCCTAACAACGGCGCCAAAAACTTGTTGTCTTCAAAACCCGTAAGCGCACGGGTCGTGAATTGTAGCACAAAAGATATCGTTCCCATGAGGATTGAATATTGAGCACTAATATTTTTACTTATTATCTTAGCTAGCAAATCAAATAAAAGTGATTTAGAAAATAAAATATAAATTTAAACAAATTAAAATAAAAGAAAATCAAATAATTAAAACATAGAGCTTAGGTTTAGTTTCACTATTCCAATCAGATCATGAACACTTTAACAAACAAAAACATTGATTTCAGTTAAGGGTAATTGTTCTAAAATACCTAAAGACTCTCTCGAGTTCAATTAAGCATGCAAAGATTAAAGTTTAACATACTCTCGTGGTTAAGAAGTTAATTTAAACTCATTAAGTTTCTTAATAATTAATTTACCACCGTAGACCCCTACCTACTATCATGGCTCCCTGTAGAGCTCGCTGCTCTCGTGATCAAGTGGTCTAAGTCCTATGAGTATTAAGCTGATAAATTCTCGTAACTCTTGTTGGTTAATTTACCTATAAACAAGCAATCAAATAGGCCTAAAATGATAATAAGACATTAAGCTCAATGCATAGAATTAACTAAAAATTAAATTAATAAAAGACTTGTGTTCAATCACATAATAGAATAGCTACTCCTACCCTAAACCTTAAAAAGGATTTAGCCAAATACAACTTTAGAAAGAATTACAAACATAAAATAAATAACAAGAGAATGAAGAAGAAAAATATATAAAACTCGTTTAACCGCCGCTTCAATCTTCAATCCTTGTTCGCCTTTTTAAGCTCTTATTTGTGGCTTTTTTTATTTTCCAAGGAATACGTTCAAATACCTCTAAGCCTCCCTTTTATAGAAAAACCTGATAGGAGACCTTTTAGCCCTTCAATTCCTCTTCCTTTCTTGCTTAGGAAAAGTCTCATTTTCTTCAACACACCCACCGCACAACCGTGTGTGATTAGTGTCATGTTAAACTTTCTAACACAGATTTTAGCACAACTATGCTCCAGTTTGGGTTCAGATTCTAGAAGGTTGCAGAGCTTATAACACATTCGTGCCTTAAACCATGTCGCACTTTCAAAAATTATTTAATTCGAACAGAAAGATGCAGCACCTGTAACACACCCGTGTTGCACTCGTGCGACATAAAACTTTCATTCCAATAGATTGCACGGACAACGAAATAGGTGTACATCGAACAATGTCGCCCTTAACATGATCTCTTCAAACAAATCCTTAATTACCCTAGAATCCTTAGTTAGGTTCCTAAAAGGAAAAAGAGAATATTTCTTACCACTTGAATAAAATTCCCAATAGAAACAAATTAAAGCCAAAAACAAATAAAATCTAAATAAAAAGTCTAAACAAAAATAATTTTTGTTTATACTTAATTCCTACCCAAATTAAATTAAATACTTATCTAAATCCATTAATATTCAACTCTAAAGATATTTAAATATTACACACTTTAAACTCCCCCATACTAAAGCTTAGCTTGTCCTTAAGCAAAAATCAAATTTGAAATTTTAAGAACAAGCACAACTACAACCAAAGACTTATAACTTCTAAGACATGCGAACCAATAACACCGAGACTGAAACTTGTTTACCAAAGAAGATAATTGTACAAAAATTCATCATATATGAATAATTTACTATTCATAACCCAAGCACACTCTTTGAAATCCAATGAACATAAGCTAGAAGAAGAGCATTCAAGCTTCTAATTTAAAAAAAAAAAACAAAAATTGGTTGTGAATGTGTTTTACGCTCCATTTCACAACATCTTTTCTTTTCTTTGGCTTTGGCTTTGATGAGTGCATTTTACCCTCCATCTCACCACTTTTTTTTTCTTTTTGCTAAAGAACGAGTGTGTTTTATGCTCCAATTTTAATATGCATGGCCAATTCAAATGGCCAAAGAAAAGAAAAAAATAATTGTTATTTAAAATAATATCATGATTATAATAATATTATGATTTTTTTGTTTTTTAATATTAACATTATTATATTATTTTAATTTTATTATTATTATTATTTTTATTATTAAAATAATATATTTTAAAAAAAATTAAAAAAATTGGTCCATTTCCGCCACTTGAAGTGTGGAATGCCCATTTCAATTTACAAAAGGCATGGTCACATCAGAAAGGAACCATTTTGACAAATTTTGGGGAGAGAAAAATTCCTTTCATGTTGTGTCCATTTCGCCACTGCCAATGGCAAAATGGACCATAATTAGATATATATATACTGCCATTGTAGTTGGTGGAATGGACATTCCACAATTACCAATAGCGGGATGGATTTTCTCTCTCCTCAGTAATGTCAGCTCAGCTGAAAGTTCCACAAATTGAGAAAATTTTTCAAATTTCACCAAAAAAAAGATAATTATTTTCAAAGTACTATAAATTAGAAAATAATTTTATTTTTTTACCATAAAATGGTAAATAACCCTTGTTATAGATTATAATTTGATGTGAATTTTGATATGCCATTTAAAATGGGTTGATTCGTTAAATGATACATTACATTTGAAAGATTTTAGTTTTATGTAAGAAATCACACTTTCATTTCTTTTTCTTGAGGGTAAAGGGTTGAAAGAATTAATGGTGGTTTCACTTGTTTGCTACACAGGTAACTAAAACAATTGATTTCCAAAAGGATTTGTGCTAGGATAGCTTAGACACAATGAAGGTCATTACCGTATTTGAGCAATTATTGTCAATTGAATCCCTCATTACTAAAAGAGATAAGCTTAGTTATTATGCTGATGCTGCAAAATACATAGTTTCTAGAGCTAAGCAAAAAATTTGTAGCTTTTGATGTAACTATTGAATTTGGGATTTACCGAGGATACTCTTGGTTGATGTATCATATAGTTATTACTTATTTGCCATCAACTTTAGCTCTCTTTTGAGTTAGCGCTATTAGAAAATAAACCCATTAAGTGTGGCCTAAGTAAAATTAAATAAAACAAAATCCTAATCCTAATTATATTAGGATTGTGTGAATTAATCTTGTACGTGGATAATAAGGTTACATGATGGATGTACTAGATTAAATAAGGATGTCTATAAATATGTATGTAAATTATGTAAATTGGTTCTCTCTCTCCCAACAAAAACATAACCCTAACTCCATCTAAAGGTGTGATTAAGAAATTAAGGACAAGAGAGAGAAGTTGATTTCTCATCAATGGCTTCAAGTGTTAATTATCTTGTGAATCCAAGTAAGTTTTCTATCCTATTTATTTTTATTGTATCATGAAAATATTTAGCTTTAAAGATCCTTTGGGTTTATGTTTATGATGTCTTATTATCAAGAAAATCTAACAAGTGGTATCAGAGCATGGTTTAAAAACTAAATAGTTTGTGTACATAACAAACATGAATTGTTTGATTTAATTTCAGTTTGTTGAATGTTTTTATATGTGAATAAAATAATGATAATAATAATAGCAAATTAACTCCCATCTAGCCAAGATAGGATATGTACGAGAGGAATCCATCTTGCTCTTTCTAGAAAGTTAGATGATGGTAGATTTAACCTTAAAAACCTTAGTTATACTTATAATTAATAATGAGACTGTTAGTGATATGCCCTAGGACAATTATGTAATGGCCATATTTTGACTTTGTTATATTTTTATTTTATTAATAAAGAGGCATTTTTATTATTACTGGTTAATTCTAGTATTATCCTTGATTAGTTAATTTTACTAAGATCATCAAGGACGTGACTTGATAGTAAAATTCTTAGGTGATACTTGAATTCTAATCTAAATATCCCTAGTCGATTATTATTGTGGGAACAACAATGAATAAAGACTAGTATAAGGTTGTTAGATGATTATGTTTTACTGATCATGTATATGAGATATTAAGTCAAACTCATAGGTACATATTTGGAGAAACAATATATTAGACTGACCTATTATAAGAATAATACATGGATTATTGAAATGGGTAATTCTCATCACAGTAGTACTATTTGAGTCCTCTAACTTGAAATCACTATAGTTTCCTGTATGATAAGTTCTGTATTTTAATATATCTCTACACCATCTTTGACCGAATGGTAAAACAGGTTGTGATTGGATATAGAACGAGTTGTGTGAGGGATGTGAGTGGTTAAGATTGAATTTGTCCCTCAGTTATTTTGAGAAGATATCTATTGGGCCCCTCGATTAGTTAGACTGAAGAGAAATGCATGGCCATGCTAGAATGATAAAGAGTTATAAGTATCAGTCTACTTGGGATCGAGAAACAATATGATTGAACAATATAAGGATGACATAATCCATGCCTTGTGTTCAATCAGGATATTATGTGACAAAAGGACTATAGTACAAGCTGTTTATTAGGTTATGTCGGATTATCGACCTTCACATAACTTGGGTAGTCATAATGTCTTACTAGAGACCAATTATGACTTGTGGGCTAAAATGGAAATTTTGGGCCCACTGCCAATGTTATGTGAACCTACAGGGTGGCACATTTAGAATTTATTAGTATTGGTTTAGGTTGCAAATTATATATTAGTATTTATTTATTTCCTAATTTATTTAAGGTAAGAGTTATCTAAATAAATAGGAAAGGATTATAATTTGGAATTAGAATCAAAGTAGAAAAGGAAGTCTAATCTTACCAAAACTATTTTAATAAGAGAAACCCTAGATAAGATGTATATATATACATCTCATTCTCTAGGATTTAGGTCAAGCAACATTCTCCTTCTTCCTCTACTACCTCTTGTGAGAAAACACATAGAGAGAAAATTGTTGTGAGACAACAAAGGTAGCAGACCTACTTCACTTTGGATCACCTTGTTCGTGTGGATACCATAGAGGGCGACCTCTTGGTGACATCTCAATCTGATAAAAGGAATATTAAAGGCTCGAGGTAGGGTGTCACTGGAGTGAAACCCCCCCCCCCCCCCTCTTATCCTTCCAACAATCTTGCCATAAGATCATCTTGGTGAGTGTTTGGAAACCCTCTCAATCAATCTAGTTTGAATTATATGGATCTTGGTTATGGGCTTTTGTGGTTAAAGTTTTTGTTTTCTGCTGCGTTATGGATCACGAAACCCAACAGAGACATGGCACAAAATTCTATGCGGAGTGCTTATAATTGAATTGTATTGGTTTAGATTGCAGTATATAAGTTATGAGAATAATTTATAAGCTAAGGTATCAAGTGAAGTGGATATTTATTCCTTAATTATATATATATATATATATATATATATATATATATATATATATATATAAATGTTTGTTCATAATTATTA